>JALJVW010000201.1:2582500-2750000 GCA_024865655.1 Emberiza elegans
GCGGGGCTTTCTTTTGTTACGAGAGGGGAGGGGGGAAGAGGGGTTGTGTGCGGATTTGTCTTGTTTGCCTTGGCTTTTTTTTTTTTTTTTTCCCTTTCTTTTTAATCTGTTTATTTTGTGAAGCCTGTCTGCATTGTGGTCGGGGGTGGGGGGAGTGGAACGCGCTTGGCTGCCGCTGGGCTGAGGCTGCCTGAGCAGGGGTCGGGGCCGGGGCCGGGGCCGATGCAGGGGCCGGGCGGGGGGCTCCGGGCAGGTCGGCGGCAGCTGCCCGACTCCGCATGCCTCTGTCTGTCCGTGCCTGTGCGTGTGCCGGGGGCGAGGCGGTGGCGGGGAGGGGAAGAAGCCCGGCATTGTCTCCGGCTGGTTGGCAGCGCCGCCGGGGCGATGCCTGCGAGCCTCCTGGATGCACATTTCCTCTCCTTCTCTCCTTCTTTTTGTCAGCGGTTCAGCGAGGAAGAATGCCGCCCACCCAGCCCAACCCCGGCCAGTACGCGCTGACCAACGGCGACCCCCTGAACGGGCACTGCTATCTCTCGGGATACATCTCCCTCCTGCTGCGGGCCGAGCCCTACCCCACCTCCCGCTACGGCAGCCAGTGCATGCAGCCCAACAACATCATGGGCATCGAGAACATCTGCGAGCTGGCCGCCCGTCTGCTCTTCAGCGCCGTCGAGTGGGCCCGCAATATTCCCTTCTTCCCCGACCTGCAGATCACCGACCAGGTGGCCTTGCTGCGGCTCACCTGGAGCGAGCTCTTCGTCCTCAATGCTGCCCAGTGCTCCATGCCCCTCCATGTGGCCCCGCTCCTGGCCGCCGCCGGCCTCCACGCCTCCCCCATGTCGGCAGACCGCGTTGTCGCCTTCATGGACCACATCCGCATCTTCCAGGAACAGGTGGAGAAGCTGAAGGCGCTGCACGTCGATTCGGCTGAATACAGCTGCCTGAAAGCCATCGTCCTCTTCACCTCAGGTGAGGGGACGGGTTGGGGATGTCAGATGTCTGGGGGAAAAAAAAAAAAGGCAAAAACCGCCAAACCACATGCAGGAAAATAAGGAAATAATTTAAATAGGATTATTTTGAAAGGAAAGTGACTGGAGGTCGAGGAAGCATAGCACCTGATGGGGATACACTCTGGTCCAGGGATCATCCTCATTGCCACTGATACTGGCTCTTTAACACACAGCCCCTCCAAAAAAAAAAAAAAAAAATAATACTAAAAACCAAAATCAAATTAAGTGTAGGCGGTGGAAACATGCATGTTAACAATTTTTCCCTGTGATAGATGGTTTGAATTAACTAGCAGGAAAGTTGCATTAGCATTGCCTTTGAAGTGCTCTGGTCATAGCCTATAAGAATATAATACGTATACTATTATTGTAACCTGCAAGGGAGAATTTATAAACATCAAAGGGGAACTATGTGAAGGAAATATAGGAAATGGAAACAAGGCAAGATAAGAGTCTGGGCAGAGTAGTTTTTTAATTATTCTAATTATCATCACGATATGACTAATTGCCACCTTTCCTGCTTGTTTTTCTTTTTTTTTTTTTTTTTCATTTTTATATCCCCTCTCCCCATCCCCTAGCTCCTCCCTTGTATGAGCTTCTCCCCTCTTTTCCTGATTAGCAATAACTAAACAGTTGTGATAAATGTGACTTAAAACCAGGCCAAGGCAAAATTAAAAGCATTCCTGAACAAAGATGGCAAATCGTTCAAAGGCCTTGTTTAACACTGAGCAGTTTATAATCCATCAATATTTGCTGCCTTTCAAGCACGAAAGACAGTATTTACATTGTATTAAAATGTCTCCTAAATTTGCACTATATTGTAATGTAGCAAATGTAGTATTAATATCGATTTGAACATCAGATAATTTATTTAGACAGGAGTATCTAATTTGTATGCAGGGTGGTCAGACACATGTACTGTGACTGCCCCCTTTTACTTCCAGTGCAAATGCAGTCTCGCAGCATTGGAGAGAATATTTCTTTGCAAAGGATAATGTGCAAATCTTAAAACAAATGGAAGATTTACTGAATAGCCACCTCGACATTTTAATGTATTTTATCATAATAAGTCTTCTTGATGGAAACATGTTTTTCAAGAGTGACAAAGAGACCTGCCTGCATTTATCAGGATGATTTAACTCCACAGCCTGCCTGCAGACTCCCAGACTTTCCTTTCCCATTTGTTTCAGGAAGCTCATCAATACACATGGATAGTCAAGGAGAACCCTTTTTTTTTTCCCCCAGACCCAACTTGGAGAGATTCTTCCCAAGCAGAGCTGGGAAAATGTCTGGCCTGTACCTCAGCCCTTCCACACGTCAAAGGCCCTGTGAAGGAAGTTGCTCCTGATAGGGACAGGGCTGAGGCAATTTTTTATTTTTTCTTCTTTTCCTTCTCTCTCTGTTCCCTCCAATCTTCCCCCTTTACTTCTGAAACAATTGACCTTGGCTAGAAAAAGGATAAGTGGCTTTAGAGGAGCCCTTCAATTACATATAATAAAACCAAATGTAATAACATTTGTGAGGGGAGAAGACCCTTCCCACAGTGGAGTGGAGAATGAGGGAAGGGAACAATAATATTATTTCAGAGCAGGATCACACAGGGCATCTCAGAAAATGGAAATACTGCTGTCAGGAGCAATCTACTACTCCTTACCCCATCCGCACATTTCCACTTTTCACTAAACTTGTTTTCATTGCATATTCAGAGGGGAGTTAATGAGAAGCCTTTCTCTAAGTCATCCAACTTTTAAACAAACTTTAAGTGACAGAAAAGACATTTTTAGGCATATTGTCCAAAGTCCTTCACTGAGGACAAAGTGTCTAAAACTGGCATGGATTTTTCCTGCTGTGGTTTCTACATTTGGGCTCCAGAGAGCATGTATGTATTCCGTAAAATTCTGGACACCATCCAAAAGCTGTGTAGTAACCCAAAACCAGCTCCCTTCTTTCCTTCCTTTCCCCCTTCTCTTGCATACCCTCCTCCTTGCCCTCATCTTCTTCTCCCCGCTGCCAAACTTTGGCATTATTAATTCCTGCATCTACCATTTCATCGTCATAAATAAATGTTTCCGGGAACAGACAGAGACAGATAACATAAATCAAATAAATCTATTTGCAGCGCAATAAGAACTTTTGATTTCTAGTTAGATGCCAGCTGATTACGTCTATATTTTCTGAACACTAAACTCTTCTGAACATGTAACATGAAATACATTGCCGCCACTACAAAGGGAAGGCTGGAGTGTGTTGAACAGTAATGGTTATTTATTTACATAATTTCTTTTCCATAGACTGCAAGAAGAAATATAGAGCTTTCCCTTATTGACACACTGCCATATAAAAAAGCAAGGCACACACAGGATTTTCACATTAGCCCACTTTCTGAGATGGAATAATAATTTACCTTCAGTAAACATGGGTTGCATTATTTCTCCCATGGATTGCACCTCTCTGGGCTACATAATCTAATCGAGTTGTGGATCCCTTAATTATTATTATTTTTAATCTCATTCTGAAGGGAGAATTGAGCCTTCCCACCCCCACTTTAGGCTGTGAAATAAAACCCAAGTGAAGGCATATGCCAGACCATTTAAAATAATTTAAGCCAAACAGTACTATAGGCATGAGAAAATTCTGAGTTTTTGGAGGTCTAAGGCAAAACCCATGGCAATTTTTCAAACGCACATCAGGCTGATGCCCTTTTAGAGGGCAAGTTCCCCATCCACATTGTCCAGTGACCTGCGCTTCTAGGTGCACTTATTGTAAATGTCTGATAAATATTTTACTAACCTTAAGGGTATGACATATGGGCCATAAAGAAAAAACTCTGCCAGGGTGTCAGTAAGACCCTTTCATATTGCATTGTTTGGAAGTTGAATAGGATCCTAATGCATAATGGGCAGATAATGCATGTAAAATAGCAAGATATATGTAAATATGGAATCTGATTTGTGGCAATCAACATATGAACAGGTCTGTGGTTTTTGATATGTATTGCAAACAAGAACAGGCCCCAGCTTTTGATAGATATGTATGTTGCAACCTGGTGCTTTAGATGTTGCAAAATATCATTGCATTAAAGGTAAAGTATGGATTAGCAGAGCAGCCTGGCTCAGATAATTGTGTGTCTGAGGGATGCCAAGTCCGCAGCTCAGGTCAAAGGTTCTCCTTCTCAGAAGTTCCTAAATTATGGCTTGTTTTATTTGTATTTTTGCTTGAGGCCATAGTATTGTAGATGAAGGTGTTCAGAAATCTTTATAAAGTCAGTTCTCGGTAAGGGAAGACTTAAGCTTCAAAAATGCCTGTGTAACAGATTTTATTTTATTTTATTTTTAGCTTTGAATAATTTGTTGATTTGTTGTGTCTTTTCAGGGTCACAACTCTACATTCACATTTTTATAATGTCTTTTTAGGGGCTATTAACTAATTCATATATGGATCTATATATTAGTAAAGTCTGGCTTTGATCTGTTAACCTGCACTGCTAGCTGACTGCTTTGCTCTGATCTTGATGGCTGGAGGGTTTTTTTGGTTTGTTGGTTGGTTTTTTTGGTTAGGTTTTTCAGTTATTGTTTTGGTTTGGTGTTTTTAATATCTATTCTGAATCTTTGAAACAATGTGGATCATTTCAACCATCTGGGCATACCCACCACTTTTCCATGACCGCAGTTTCCTGAGCAAGTCCTTCCACAAGCAGCTGGTGCCCAATTATCCTCTGGTTTGGGTTATGTGAACTTTGAGATAGGATATGTGCTTGTAAGTGTCTCTGTGTGTGTGCAAATGCACAAATGCATCCATACCTCTCTGCTTGTATCTATATAAACAGAATGAGGTGTATAGATACAAAACGTGGATGTAAAGGGCTTCTGCTCTCGGATTAGTGCACGCTTGCCCAGGTCATGTAGTTGTGCAAGGTGCAAGGTGTATGTTTCTGACAGTTTGGGTGCCAGAAGGACCGATAAGGAAGGGGTCTCTCTGGTTTCATTTAGGCAAGGCTTAGCTGCTGCAGCTCTTCCCAGCTTTGTGTCTGAGAGCTACAGACGCCTGCTGAGCACAAGCTGGGGCTAACCTAGCCCTTTGCTACCGGATTTATCACACAGCCCGCAAAGACGTCGCAAATTTGCGATCACTGGCAGCGAGGCAGGAGCAGAGGAGACTCCCCTGCCCCACGGCATCCCCCAGCCGGCTCCCTGCCACTCGCTGCAGGACCCAGTCGCTGCCTCTCTGTGATGTGCAGCCATGTAAACAAACTCCTTGTGTCTCCCTCTGCTTGTGGGCTACTCTGCTTATTATTTTTATTGTTGTTATTTACTATTATTATCATTACTATTATTATTATTATTACTATTATTATTATTATTTTCGCCAATACCTTATTTGTCTTCCTCTCGGCGTTATTTAAGGGGGCTGGTCCAGGTTTCCAGCATCCCGGTGATGGGCCCCCTGGAGCAGAAACCACGCTCGGCAGCGCGGAGTGTCGGTGGGGGGATGTGACAAGGAAGTGTGGGGGATGTGTGTGTGTGTGTGTGTGATGGGGACGAGCGGGGTGTTGGCACCCCATCCCATCGCATCCTGGGTGAAAACACCCACGGTGGCGACGAGGCACACCGAGGTCGCGTTATTTATTTGGCAGTGGCGCGCGGGATGGGATGGGATGGGATGGGGTGGCGTGGGGTGGGATGGGATGAGATAGGATGGGATGAGACGGGATGGGATGAGACGGGATGGGATGGGGGGGTGCGCCTTTGGGCTGCCCCACATCCTCGCGGAGTTTCCCTGTGTGGTTCCCAGCCACTAACCATCTCCCCCCCGCTTCCTCCTCCTCCTCCTCCTCCACCTCCTTCCTCCACTCTCCTCCCGCCTGCCGCCGTTCTGCGGCTGCCTCCGCGGGTGCGCTGCGGTGGGCAGACGCCTGCGGCCTATCGGATGCTGCGCACATCGAGAGCCTCCAGGAGAAATCGCAGTGCGCGCTAGAGGAGTACGTGCGGAGCCAGTACCCCAACCAGCCGAGCCGCTTCGGGAAGCTGCTGCTGCGGCTGCCCTCCCTGCGCACCGTCTCCTCCTCCGTCATCGAGCAGCTCTTCTTCGTCCGCTTGGTAGGTAAAACCCCCATCGAAACCCTCATCAGGGATATGCTACTGTCGGGGAGCAGCTTCAACTGGCCTTACATGTCCATCCAGTGCTCCTAGAGCCCGGCCCGCACCCCCGGCAGAGCGGCGGCGCAGCGGCGGAGCGGGGAGCGCTCGCACCCAGGGGCACTCGGGGTGCGGGGGGGGCCCGGGAGGCGGACACTGAACAAAAGAAAGGGCGAGTGGGAGCAGAGATGTGGCCGTGGAGGGGAGAAGGACGGACCTGTCGTCCGTGGAGGTTGTGATGTTTCGCCTTTTTTTTTTTTTTTTTTGGCCTATTTTGGGATTTTTTTGTTTTGTTTTGTTTCGTTTTCTTTCGGAGAGGAGGAAAAAAGAAATAAATAATATTAATAAAAGAGACAAAAAAAAATGAGTATTGAGGGGATATTAATCAAACCTGAAGGGGATACTGGATCTTCCAGGATTTATTGTGGACTGTTGTTGATATATGCTGTACAGTAAACCAACAAAACAAAAAAAGCATTGAAACTGAACTGAACCTTGTGTAGAATAAAAACAAAACCGCCCAAAACCAAGCAAACAACAACAAAATTTCCATGCGCAAACACTTACCATGAACATTGTTACTCCTTTTGTAATATATTAGTCTTTATTTTCAATTTTGGTAAAAGTTAAAACATCATATGCGCATAAAGGAAAAAAAAAAAGGAGAATTAGGGGAAAATAACATTTTCCAAATAATTATAAAAGAATTGTCCTGTGTCTATGTATCTATATCTGTTTTGTATTTTTTTCTGGTTCCAAACCAGGTTTCCTGTGATTCTATACTAATAATTTTTGATATAACCCTTTGCTTCTTATAATGAGTGCGATATATGTTGTCAAAGCTGTTCTTCAAGAATTAAAATTGAAGTGAGAATTTAAAAAAAAATAAAAGAATTTAGCAAAAAAAACCCCAACTTATCACCCCACAACCCATGAGTCTTGTTGCTTGAAACATGCCAACAATTCACAGAAAAAAAAAATTAAAAAAAAAGAAAAAAACCATAAACAATAACAGCAAAAATGTCCCCACATTTTTAACTCCTTTACTGGTGCTAAAAAGGAGAACTTAAAAAATACTTGGGAGGGGTAACCAAGTCGTGCAAACTACGGTATGCTCCAAAATGGACTTGACTGTATAAGCTTAGGGCTGAGCTGTCAAGGCCTAGAAAAAGGGAGCAGGAGTTGCAGTGTGATGCCTTAGGTGACCTCACCTCGCTGGGACTGCACCACAAACCTTTCACCAAGGCTGATGGGCCTGTCAGCCTGGCCTGCCCCTTTTTGAAACACCTTTTCCCATCACCTGGATTTTCTGCTGAGTTCACACCTTGCTTTTTACTCTCAGAGTACTCTCACCATGGGCGTGAGTTGAAGTCACCACATGCCATCATCTCTGCCTGTGCAGCAGGAGGCATACTCTAGCCATGGGTCCTGCTTGTTCCAGGCATGATGGCTTTCCACTTCTGGGGGCTTGGCTGGGGTTGACTTTTTTTGGTTTTATCTTCTTTTCCACTCCAAGGGCTCACAGACCCCAGTATGTACTCCAGTGTGCATGCGTCGTGCTTACTGTCAGCCAGAACAGATCTCTCGATATTTTTCCCAAATCTAGCTGCTGTGTGTGGAGGGTATTCCCACTCCATTAATATAGAAATCCAGCTGGATGCTTGCTCATTGGGTGGTGAGCTAGTGCATTTCATGTATGCTTACGTGCCATGGCCATGCAAAAACCACGGGCTGTGACATCCCACACCATGGCCCACCCACTGCCAGGGCCTGAGCTCTGTGCCAAAAACCCCTTTTCATTTCAGCTTGTCTTTTTTTTCCCCAGAAAATTAAAAATGTTTTTGTAATGGAGCTCCTTTGAAGGTAAAGGCTTCTAGCTGGTGGTGCAGATCTCTGTAACAGCTTTCAGTGCATTAATGTTTTATGGGATCTGAGACAGAGCTGTAAGAACACATACTACCAAGGGAGCTCTTTCTTAATATATTAATAAAGCTGGATCTTTAAAAATAACATTGTCCCCCTCACACAGACACCTCCTGTGCCCTCCAAACAAGATGAGGCAGACTTTTCAGTTTGTGAAGACATGGGCAGTGTTTTTAATTTGCTATCTTCCATACTCTCCCCTTTCTCCTTCCCTCTCTCTCATAATTTCTCCCATCCTTTTTTTTTTTTCATTCTTTATTTCTTTTTTCCCCCCTTTTTTCTTTCTTTAACAAGATTCTTCAATTCAACTCGCTTGGGGTTTTTAATATTCTAGACGCAGCAGATCTGAGGTGAGAGCAGCTCTATACAGCAGACAGTTATAGCTGGATAATCAAGATTACGGGCAGATCCTTTATGGGGCTATCACCCCATTCAGGAGGGAGAAACGGCCTGTATTCATAGGTGCTGGGAGTGGGGGGACTTGGATAATTCCAGACCTGAGCACACAAGAACAGGGATTTGGGAGTTAGACAGACAGACAGACATCCTCCCTTTTGTCACTCACTTGGACACTGCATGAGTGAGAGCTTTGTTCCTGCCCCTTCCCCGGGGCCTTCCCTGGAGAAAGGGAGTCCAGCAGCCCCTCCGGGCTCTCAACAGGGAGTGAGAGGGAATGCTCAGACATGGGAGGTGCTGAAAGAAGCATTTTCAGCACTGCTTTATGGTGGGATGGTGATTTGGGACCCAAATGAATTAGCAGTTAAAAACAAAAAACAAAAGAAAAACAAAAACAACAAAAGAAGACCAAAACCCAAATCCGAACCCAAAAAACCCAAACCCACCAAAACAAACAAACAAACACACCCCCAACCAAAAATAACAACAAAAAACAAACCAACAAAACAAAAACCAGCCTCCCTCTACCTAAAAATAAACAAAACAAACGGGGATATCGGAAGAGAAAAACAGGTCTTGGTTTCTTCCAATGAGATGTAAATAAATTCATTACAGTGTTATCCCACTGATGAAAACAGATAAACTTTTTCGTAGATATTTTTCAATTAATTTTCATATTTATGAATAATAATAACCCACGGATTGCCAAGAAACTTGCAGGTGTAGAGGAGGTGTACGAGATGCACTTATTTCCATGTATGTGCCTAGAAAGAAGTGTTTCAATCCCTTATTAAACTTTGCTTATAAGACGGTATTGTGTTTTGAGCTGTTAACTACCCAGCCTGCGCTGTGTCAGTGGATGTTTTCCTTTGCCACGCTGCAGCTTCTCGGGCATTCATATGGCAGCTAGAAGTATTGTACCATCGCGTCACCGCGTCCTATTTGCTGGGGGGAAAAAAAATAACACGGGGATGTGGAGACGGGCTGGGGTCCCTCGGCAAGTTTCTGCCGACTCATTCGTCACCCACAATATACTGCTTTGAAACCAGCCCCATCTAACATTTCTCCTGCCGCGCTGCTGCCGGGGGCCCGGGCGCTGTCCCCGGGGGCTCCGCGGTTCCCGCGGCTCCTCAGGAGGCGGGGTCGGCAGGGAGTTCCCCCGCATCCCTGCATCCTGCCGCGCCGGGCTCCGCGGCCCCTCCGCGCTCCCCAACAGCTGCGGCAGCACTTCAAAGGCTGGGTGGGGTGGGGTCGCAGGGGAGGAAGCTGGGGCTCGGCGGAATTTGGGAGAGGGGCGACCCTCCCAGGCCAGCCCCGCGCAGGGGACCTGCTCGGGGCAGGGCACTTAACAAAGCGCTCTTTCCCACTCCTCTTAGCACCTCGCTAACTAGCTTGCCTCCTCCCACCGCCCAATTAGGCCCTTTTCTATACATTTAATCGAATAAATATTTGGAAATGCTGCTAAGTGGTAGGCCGAACCCGAGCTGAAGAGGAGGGGGGCTTGCCGGCGGTGGCAGGGGCAGCGCCGAGGCGAGGGTCGCTGCGTGCGCCTGTGTGTGTGCGTTCCTCCTCCGGCTGCCCCCGAACGCCACGGGCTGCGGCTTCCCCTTTCCTGGGATTTCTCGACACGCCCTTGCCCCCGGCAGGCACCCCTTGGGTGGCTCGGCTTCCACCCACCTCCTTCATCTGCAGGAGGAAGGTGGTAAGCCCACTCTAAGGGTGGGGGCAAAGGATAACCCCAACTTTCCCCGTATCCGTCGAAATAAAGTGGAACTGGGGAGGGAGCGTGGGTATGGGACTCCATCACGAGTGACCTGTCTCATCGCCACCAATAAAATCGACGGATCAAGATGCAAAAGACTTTTTTTCCTGCTGAGGTAAATGGAGGGTCTTGCACGAAACTCTGGCTCGGGGTCACTGCAAGTGTCAGCAGAAGTAATGCAAGAAAAGGTGGATTCTGCGTGGGTTCACTCGCAGGAGACTGGTTGGTTACCTACACAAAGACAGAAATGTCTTTTATCTGACAGGAAAGGGCTGAATAGGACCTCCGTTTTTGCTGGTGTTTTGTTGCTGGGTTTTTTCGGGTTTGTTTTTTGGGGGGGGGTTTTTTTTTTGGTTGGTTTTTTTTTTTTTTTTGGTTGGTTGGTTGGTTGGTTGAGGCTTTTTTTTTTTGTGGTTTGGGTTTGGGTTTTTTTAAGTTGTTGTTGTTGTTGTTTGATGGGAGTGTGTTTGTTTGATTTTTTTGGTTCGGTTTGGTTTCTTCTCGTTACCTGTGGGGTGTGGCAGCCAGACGTCCCCTTCCCAACACACAACAGGTGCGACCCCCTGCCAGCAGGCAGGGTTGGCAGGGACGGTGGCACTGGTCGGCCTGGATGGACTCTCCGACAGACGGACAGGGGGACAGAGGGCTCAACAGGGATGTCAGGGCTTGCTGCAGCCGCCCCCTCCAGCAGTGTCCCGGCCAGCAGCCATTCACAGGGAGTGTCCGCGAACGCGTGTGCACGGCTGTGACAGACACTGTCGACATGCTTCCTCCGCTTTCATGGGACATTTTGACTATTCAAAGCGTTAGTTTATAAGTCTTGAAATAGCGGGTAGAGTCCCCTCTCCCTCTCCCTCTCCCTCTCCTTTTTATTTTTTTAGATCCATATATCTGTCTTCTCTGCTCTCTGTTTTAATGGGACAGGCAGAAATTGGGGTCCCCTTGCCCTTTTCCACGTTTGTTCCGTTTCTTTTATATCTTTGGAACTAATTTCGGAAAGTGCATGATCTCCACGAAACCTGTCTACGTATTTGTTTTAAAAGGTTCGCTTTCTCACTGTCTTCACAGCCACTGACTTTGATGAGGGATTTTTTTTTAGACACCCTTCCCTGTTCAATCCGCAGAGGGTCAGAGAGAGGGAGGATGAGTTTTCTGTGGTGATTCCCCCAGTAACAATAAAAAATAAATACATTTCCAAAGCCACAACTCTAAGGTGCCGTGGACAGACCTGATATGCCCGGATACTTTGCAAACCTGCCGGGTTTTCAGGTGCTGATGACGCGGGAGAATTTCTTCTACGAGGCGCTTTTGAAGAGGAGAAAAAAAAAAAAAAGAGAGAGAGAGAGAGAAAGAGCGAGAAGGAAGGATGAAAGAAAGATAAAAAAGAGTAAAAAAAAAAAAAAAAAAAAAAAAAAAAAGAAGAAAGGAAAAGGACAGAGGTGTGAGGGAGGAGGAGAACGAGAGGGGAGAATGAGAGGGGAGATCCAGGAGCAGAAGTGGAAACCAATAAAACTCTTGTTAAAGTGCTTGCTCAGGATCCATGGCGTCACAAGGTCTCTTACTCAGGAAGCCAAAGAGTTTTATTCCTAAATGAGTTAAAGAGCCATTTACCTCTGTCGTGTTCTATTCATCAAGCCACAAGTCGAGAGTCCCTAACATGAAACTATTTGTTTGCTTACACAACCAGCTGGGTGCAATTTCACGACTGAGATATCTATCTGAAAGCGCCTCTCATTTATTATCCTTACTTGTCAGCGAATCCATTTTCCAACTTTTTTTCCACCTCCACGCCCATTCTTTCTCCCTTCATTGAAGGCTCTGGGTTTAAATGCTCCCTTTAAGCATTTCAGCACCCACCCCTTCTGCAGCCGGAGCACCTTCAGCGCAAAATAGCCGGGGAGCAAGCGTGAAACTGCGAAGATGGGAAAGGCGACCACTTCCCAAAGTGGTCCCACTTTACAGCTCCTGCCCTTTTCCCTCCCTCTCGTTTCTCCCAAGGTGTCTCTGACAGCGCTATGGAATCACCCTCCGCTCCTTTTCAAGTGAGGGCATCCTGCCGGACATTTTTCTCTGGCGGTCCCGGTGCAAGGTGTGGCCACCTGAAAAATAAATTGCATTTTCTGTCTGTGAGAAGGGACCGGAAGCACCCCCTCCCTGAGACTGCCGAAGCCACAGAAAGGTGGGGACCCTGCCCACTCTTGCTAGACCGGTTCTGACGGTCACTGGGATGCAAGGGCTGGTGTGCGGAGGCGGGTGCTGGAGATATTCCGAAGAAGGCTTGAGGAGGGATGTCAGGATCTCTTCTCTGGCATCCACGTGGTCTCCACTAGAAATACAAAGACACTACATATAACGGGCCCAATCAGTTTATAAAAGTAGTTGCGAGGAATGACAACAGTTAGTAAAAAGGACGGTGGGAAATTATATCTCCCTGCCTTTTCCTTAGCCCAAATTTTGTAAAATCAGGGTAATGTGAGTAACGTTTCAAAGCTGGACTGTCTGGCTGACATTAGATTCGCTGTTAGTCATTTCAATGATGGCTGAATAATCCATAATTGGATATACAAGAATAACCTCCTCTCCTGTAGAACCCTCCACCAAACTTAAAGCAGTGGATCAAATCCAAAACTATAGGTGTAAAATACCTCCAGTTGTTAAAAAGAGGGAAGACGGGGGTACGAGCAGGTGGGGAGAGGCTCCTTAGAGAAGAAGCGGGCTGCTGGCTGTAAGCTATGCTATTATGTTATTTAGGAAGGTATTTGCTGTATATGATGTTTAAAGTGGATCATACCACCGCTGGACCAAACAAAGCCCACACCAAAGCGCGGGGGACACGGTCGATCCCAGCGAGGAGCGAGATGTGTGTGTGTGCGTGCCACAGCCCCTGCAGCAGCCCGAGTGCATGTGCGTGCGTGTGCCAGGAGTCAACCTAGGCTGCATCTCGCTCTGCGAGGGCTGATTAGCATTTCTCGGCAGCCGCGTACCAGCGCTGACAACTAACAGAGATATCCAGCTCACCATTAGGCCTTCTCCTTTTGTCTGCAAACTCCCGGCAGCAGCCCAGACCCCCGCGCCGCCGCTGCCCGCACCGCGGCGGCTGCAGCCAGCCCAGCGTGCCGCGCTCCGGGCGCTGCTGTCCGGCCGCAAGCTGCCGCCCCACCTGCCGCTGCCCGCGGCCGGCCCCTCGCTTCACCTCCCCGGCAGTTCTTGTGTCTGTCTGTCTGTCTGTCTGTCTGTCTGTCTATCTATCTATCTATCTATCTATCTATCTATCTATCTATAATCTATCTATCTATCTGTCTGCCTATCTGTCTGTCTGTCTATCTATCTGTCTATCTATCTATCTGTCTGTCTGTCTATCTATCTGTCTATCTATCTATCTATCTATCTATCTATCTATCTATCTATCTATCTATCTATCTATCTATCTACCTATCTATCTATCTATCTGTCTGTCTGTCTATCTGTCTGTCTATCTATCTGTCTATCTATCTATCTGTCTATCTATCTATCTGTCTATAATCTATCTGTCTATCTGTCTGTCTGTCTGTCTATCTATCTGTCTGTCTGTCTGTCTATCTAGACACCCTCTATATGTATATATATGTGTGTATGTGTGTATGTGTATCTATCGATCTATCTATCTATCTATCTATCTATCTGTCTGTCTGTCTATCTATCTATCTATCTATCTGACTATCTATCTATCTATCTATCTATCTATCTATCTATCTATCTATCTATCTATCATTTTTTTCCCTTCCTTCCCCTTAGGAGGTTGGAGCGGGGGGTGCTTCCCGCGGCCCCCATGATCCCCATTCCCCTCAGGGTTCACAGCAAGTCAGGGCTGCTCTTTTTCACCTTGTTTTCTCACTTTTCCTCCATCTGCCCTGCGGGATCGGGTGCGCCAGTGGCTTCCTTCAACAAACACACGAGTCGCCCCATTTGCTCTCCTTTTGTCTTTCCCCCACCTGTGGTTCTTTTTGAGAGGTGAGATATCCCTTGAAACGCTTAACCAGCTCCACGCAAAGAGCCGATAAAGACGGAGTTGGGATTTAAATTCACAGGCCACTAAAGCGCTTTAAGCTCCCAGTTTTAAGCCAAACTGCATTTCTTAGCGTCTGGAGAGCCACATCAACTTCCAGCAAGTAGCTGAGACTCCCTGAAGTGATAAAAAAAAAAAAAAAGCAGGTATTTTTTTCCCCCTGAGAGCCGCACAAATTGGTCCATGTTGACAGATGTTTGTAACTTAGTAACTTCTTGAAGTTTTTCCTTTTATTTCTCCCCCTCCCCTCTTCTAAGCCTTCTTCCGAGCTTGCTTTGTTGTTTTAAAATATGCATGTCTCTCAGGAATGCAAGTCACGAGTCCAAACTTCGTGTCCAACCTCCCACAAGAAATGATCCTTTTATAGGGAGCCCGATATGTCTCAATCTGCACTTCAGTCAAAGCCTCTGGATATAGGGCACTGGTCCCTGCTCGAAAATAACTCCGCCGAAACGCCTTTCCACCCAAAAAACATGAATGACTCCCAGGGAAGACATGTATCTCCCGTAATTAAAGGCGGCAGCGCTCTGAGGGGAATGAAGCCTGGAGGAAAAGAAGAGGAAAGGGGGGAACGGAAAAAAAAAAAAAAAAAAAAAAAAAAAAAAGGAGGTGTGTGGGGAAGCAGAGAGCGAGAGAGATTTTTTTATTTCTGTGTTGGTTGCGCCGGGCCGAGATTAGCAGCAGGTTTATCAAGACGAGCCTCTGTGGCAGCTTCGGGTGCGTGGGGAGAACGCGACAGCTCACGAGGAGCAGAGAAGAGGAGAGATTAAGGAGCAGAGCCTAACTCCGAGAAAAGAGTAAGTGACCCTCAGTACAATGCAGGAGCCAGGGGACTGCCGAGCTTTGAATCGGCAGCCAAAGTTGGGCTGCGGGCGCGAACAATGGCATGGGAATGGGGGGGAAGGGAAGGGCCGGGCACCCCGCGTGGGAGCGCGCCGCGACCTCCGGGCCTGCCCCGCGGGGAGCCCGGGCGGGGACGGGACCAGGGTGGGCATGGGGATGGGGTCGGCAACGGGGATGGGCCTGCCCCGATCTGTGTGGGGAATAAAATAAAAGGGCGGGGGGGGGAAGGGGAAGGGGAGAAAGGGAGAGGGAAGAGGGATGGGAGGGGAGCGAGAGAAACTTCCCAAGTGATGAGAAACAGATGAGCTCCTGCCTGGGTCACGTTTGCTCCCCGGTCCTGATGCGAAGTGACGTCAGCAGTTGCATATCCTATCGTCGTCAGATGGAGCAGGACGGGGAGAGAGGCCTTTCCTCTGCCTTCCTTGCCTCCTTCTCCCCTCTCTGGATTATGCAAAATCATGCCCTAAGAGCTCCTGGCCGATGCGACACCTTTCCCTCCGTGCGCCGCACCATCCACACTTCCAGCATATGGAAAGCTCGGCAGGCCCCTGCGCCTATAGGATCTGGTACCACATTAGTTTCCAGCAATATTTACAGCACTGCTTTTAATACACACCAGATGGTTCGCGACGATGCTGCCCCAGCCAGTGAGATCTTTGATTTTAATTCAGCAGTGTTTTGTTACAATTATACTCCATACTGAGACCAATTTTATTGGTGACCTTTTTTCCCCCCCCCACATCTACAATGTTTTATATTACAAAAAACCTTAAAACCTAACTTCTCTGCAGCCTCTTGGCACAGAGGCAGGGTGGACAGGAAGGCAGGAGCAGTGGCAGACAGCTTTCCCCATCTCAATAACGAGACGCTTCTGTGTGTATACATGTGTGCACAGATAAATAATACATATGCATATTTATTCATTATATTTGATCAGTAGCGCTCATATTTGTTAAACCTCAATTGAGTGCACTCGCCTGCATGATAACAAACAACACAGGGCAATAAATATTGCATACGGTTAATTATTATGCCGGTGCAATATGCCTTGCTCTTCTTAAGTACTCACACCCCTCGTAAAACTCCTCACAAACACAAACGTCTCTCCCAGATATTTTGCTGTGAAAAGGGAAAAACTCAGCCCCTTGAAGTCTCCGGGAATTCTTAAATATTGACAGGAGTAAACTGTGGCTAATATATTCCTGCGAGCTGAACACTCTGCTTTTAGGGGAGGAGAGAGAGGGACAGAGGGCAATCCTTGTCTAGAACACATTCCAGGGCTTTTATTTCACTGCCCGGGATATGTTATCAGAAAGCTACATCCAGGGTCGCGTTCGTTTTTCTCCTGGAATTCCGAGACCTTTCTCTCTCTCTCTCTCTCTCTCTCTTTTTATTTTTTTTCCCCTCTACGGCGGAGAGCCTGGTTACAGCGTGGCTGTGTAAATAGCCGATTTACTCCTTTGCAGGTGTGTTTCCCTCTACACGAATGCTTTCCCTGCTTCTACAGGAACTCACATTTATTTCCTCTCCTGCCAAAATCAAAGATGTTTATTTTATTGATGCAACCTATACCTTGGTTGTGCCAGGAATAATATGCCTCTTCTAAAGATCATTTAGCAAATAATAGAGGCGTCCTGGATGGTTTCCAATTTACATATGTACTTGGTCATAAAATGATATGTAAAAAATTAACATCTGCTTTCCTAAAATAAAGTGTTACAAGTAGCTTTTAAAGAATGTTTCCCTCATTTTAAAAAGAAATAGGTAGAGATAAACTGGAATCCATATATATAGCATATTTACAATGGGTTTAAGATTTGAAGGTAGCCATTCATTGCATAAGCCATTCAGAACCGACGTTTTAAAAGCTACTTAACCTCAGGCATTCTTGAATATTAAAGGATTCCCAACGATATTATTTATAGAGGATTTTGCCGTAATTTAATTGCATATGAAGACGGAAATGTGCACAGGTATTTGACTTTTACGCAACCTCGGATGCTGTGTTTAATACTGCTCCAACTCAGATTTTATTCTCCTGCGTCCTCAACAGTCTTCCTCTTCTCTTCAGACCGGATGCCCAGAAGGTGCGATCCCTCCTCTCTCTCCTACCTCAGCTTCCACCTTTGTCTAGGGATGCAGCCGTGCTTCCCGGCGATCCTCACACACGGGCTGTTTTACCAAGCTTTGTCCTTGGTGTGGAGAGGGGGATCGGGATCTGCAAGCACCCTCGTCTCTTTACTCTGTCTGCAATAAAAGGCCAGAGCCGCTGCCGGATGAGCCGCCGGAGTGTTTTGCAAATGTTCTCTGCGCCCCACCGAACCTCTACTGCTTCCCCGAAAAGGGGCTTGAGGTGCTTCCCCTCTCCCTGCATCCTCACAACCTCTCAAGCCCGGGCAAGGGCAGGGACGCTGTAAGGCGACCCCAGCCGGGGCTGAGGGACTGGAGGGGAGGCGCAGCTCTGGGAATGCAGCTGCCCCTCGGGCTGAACCCGCAAATCCCAGTCCATTCTAGCCCCAGCACCCAGGCACAGGGCTCGGGGAGGGAACTCCTAAGTGGGCCCCAGCTCCTGTGTCCCGCCCTGGAGTGCCTCAGGAGCCGGTTTTGGCAGGGGACGAGGTGCGGTGTCAGCCTGCCCGCAGGGTCCCTGTAGCCTTTCCACACGCCCGTGTGCCCGGTGGGGCAGAGCAGGCAGGCCTGTGCCGGGGGGTGAGGAAACGGCCCCTTTCTCGGTGTCTGGGTGCTTTTTAAAATTTCTCTCCCACCTCCCCCCCTCCCCAGCCCCTCCCCTTTTCTGTCCTTTCCCTCTCCTTTCGACCCCCAGAGCCCGATCAGAAAACCACCGCTAACACGGGCAGCGGAGTTCCCAGCCATCAGCAGAGATCCTCTGCTCTCTGCCTCAGTGAGTTCATCGGGTCTCTTTGCTACCGAGGCTTATCCAGGGAAATGTGGACTTACGGATCAGCAGGGAAAAGCACAGTACAGTTTACAGAAAAAAAAAAGTGGCACCAAACCACCCATAACCCTAACTATCTGTAAAACAATATTTAAATATGTTAAATGAAACAGACTTTGAGTTTACGTGGAGCCAGTGGGCAGAATGTGGACAGAGACACAGAGAAGAGTCACGCCTTTGAGACAGGAGGTCTTTATTTGTAGATGGTGCATTTAGGGAAAAGAAAGGGAGTTTCTTACAAAGGTCTAACTCTACCGTCGACAACAAAACCTGTCACGTCTCTACTTAGTGCCAGAGAAGCGTGAGTGCCCTAATTTGGACATCTCTGAAGTGATTATTAGATATTTCTCTGAAAAATCAGTTTGTGGGAATGAATGTAGAACACAATCAAAAAACATGCCGAGGGAGAAAAGGGGGAAGGGAGGAGAAGGGAGAAAGGGAGAAGGAAAGGGAAAGGGAAAGGGAAAGGGAAAGGGAAAGGGAAAGGGAAAGGGAAAGGGAAAGGGAAAGGGAAAGGGAAAGGGAAAGGGAAAGGGAAAGGGAAAGGGAAAGGGAAAGGGAAAGGGAAGGGAAGGGAAGGGAAGGGAAGGGAAGGGAAAGGAAAGGAAAGGAAAGGAAAGGAAAGGAAAGGAAAGGAAAGGAAAGGAAAGGAAAGGAAAGGAAAGGAAAGGAAAGGAAAGGAAAGGAAAGGAAAGGAAAGGAAAGGAAAGGAAAGGAAAGGAAAGGAAAGGAAAGGAAAGGAAAGGAAAGGAAAGGAAAGGAAAGGAAAGGAAAGGAAAGGAAAGGAAAGGGGAAAAGCAAAAAAAGGGGAAAAGGGAAAAAGGGAAAAAAGGGAAAAAAGGGAAAAGGGAAAGGAAAAAGGAAAGTATTTGTTTGCACTCTGTCCACGTCTTATTTTACTTTCCTAATGCTGCTGGAGTATCCCTCTGTCTGCACTCTCCCTGAAGGAGCTTTCATTAGTGTAAACAACCCCTGCTTTAAAATTATGGATTAGCACCAGGTTAAGGGGGGGGGGGTAGGGTGGGGGGAGGAAATAATTAGAAATACAGTACACAGGTTTTTAAAAATATTATTTTTGACCCAACTCCAAGATGTCAAAACTTTTCCTTTTTATTTTTTTTCAATTTTTTCCCAGAGTGTGAAATCAAGGACACAAAGATGGTGTATCAGTGACATGAAAAGTGGCCTTTTAATGACTACTAAAGAAAACCAAAATGTAGCTGAAATGTACCGCAAAAGCTGCTTCAAAGTACGAACTAATTCCGCTGAGTTCAGACATCAGATAGATCTGGTAATTGGGAGTTGCACAGAAGTAAGGCAGCATGGTATGGATAACCTTGTACTTCTTCCCTTCAGTAACTGCAGATACATTTCACGGACTGTATTAGCACAAAATCGTGGGATATTAGAGATCTCTTACTCCTGCAAATAAACGAGGAGCCAGTCTTCACCAGGAAAAAAAAAACAAAACCCAAACAACAAACCAAACTAAATCAAATCAAACCAAATCAAACCAAATCAAACCAAATCAAATAAAATCAAATCAAACCAAACCAAACCAAACCAAACCAAACCAAACCAAAACAATCAAAAACTAAACTAAACCAAAACCAAACCAAAAACCAACCAAAAAACAAAACAAAACAAACCCCAAACACAACCAAAAAGAAAAAACAACCCCAGGCAAACTACCTGCGTACTCCAAGCTACAAAGTTTTTTTTTTTCCTTTTCTAATTGTGGTCCTGGCTGCACATGGACTCTAGATAATAGCATCTACTAGATGTTGCTTTATTTTTTGATATTTGCTTCTGTGTCTGGCTGTCATTTTTGTGTGTATTTTCTGACCTTGGCTTTTGCTGTATCACAAAAGTCTCCACAAGTAGCAGAACGACAAATTCAACCAAGAACCAGACCAATTTTCTCATCGATGTGTAATAAAATTAAAGGGCATTGTTTTGTCAGATGAGCACCAAGTCGGAAATAAACCCTTGAGTCTGGGGAAACAAAACGGAGCGCTGTTGGCGCGTGTGTAAATTTATTTTTAAAGCAATAAATCAATGTTAATATAACAGCTGGGCTTGCCATCTCGGAGGAGGTTCTGCGTTTAGGCAAACCTCAGCAGCGAGGTTCAGCCGGACACCCCGGGTGCCGAGCCCTCCCTCGGGTGGAAAATTCCGCCTCCCCCGGCTCCGGCTGCCGCCCCGCCGTGGGCAGCGCGGTGGGAGCGCCCGAGGGACGGGGCCAGCCCGGGGGGCACCGGGTGGGGCGCACAGCCCGGCCCGCCCGCCGCGCCAGGGATCGCCTGCCAGGAGCCCCGGCTGGCTTGCACCCGGGCTGAGTATCGCGACCTGTCGAAATAGCCCCAAACTGTTACTACCCAAGGGATAATTCCATCATTTCCGCACCACGAGGCAGTTGCACGGCATGCAGGTGGCCGCGGTCGAAAGGGGCAGGAATCTCTGCCTTTTCAGTCATAACTTTCCATTTTAAGAACGCTCACAGTGAGTGTGAAGAAGTTGGGTGCACCTGCTCGCCACGGGACCCCGGGCGCCGCTTGTCTAATCACATCTGCTTTCTGTTTTCAGAAATGCTGAGCGAGGTGGAGGGAAAAGAA
Organism: Emberiza elegans; assembly: GCA_024865655.1. Lineage (NCBI taxonomy): Eukaryota > Metazoa > Chordata > Aves > Passeriformes > Fringillidae > Emberiza > Emberiza elegans. The sequence goes on from JALJVW010000201.1 coordinate 2,603,183, forward strand.
GAGGGGGAGAGGGAGAAGGAAGGGAGAAAGTATGATAGACAGAAGGAGTGAAGCAGGAGAGAAAAAGAGAGAAAGAATGAGAAAAAGAGAGAAAGAAAGACAGTGGGGAGGGAAGCGAAGCAAGAGAGAGAGAAAAAGAACAAAAAGGAGAGATTTCTTTCCAAAAAGGAAAGAAAAGAAAGAAAGAAAGAAAGAAAGAAAGAAAGAAAAAGAAAGAAAGAAAGAAAGAAAGAAAGAAAGAAAGAAAGAAAGAAAGAAAGAAAGAAAGAAAGAAAGAAAGAAAGAAAGAAAGAAAGAAAGAAAGAAAGAAAGAAAGAAAGAAAGAAAGAAAGAAAGAAAGAAAGAAAGAAAGAAAGAAAGAAAGAAAGAAAGAAAGAAAGAAAGAATGTTAGAGACCTGAAGTAACATTCTAGCATGATGGTATAGATACATAATGAATCAATAAGATACTAAAACCCTCGAACAACAAAAAAAGCAGTATCGCAGATAAACCGGCATGGTTTTCTGTTAGGAAATACAACAGATAATTTTGAAATATTCGAGCAACTTCTAAAACGGCTTAAAAATAAAGATATTTTTACACAGAGGCGTGCATTGGTGTTAGTAATTTTCTTCAAAACACTCTAGAATGGTTCGTGCGAATGGTTTGTGGCGACTCCTCGGCAGTGAAACCCTCTGTCCAGCTTGAAGATGATGCTGCGGTGTCTGCACGCCACCCACGACTTGAATTATTTTGCAGAAATAATTCGAACACGACATACAAGCTATTTGTTTGTTTGCTGGGTTTTGTCCCTGGGTTTGTTTGCTGGGTTTTGTCCCTGGGATACCTATAAGTGTGAGAAATAAAAGTGACACTCGATGGGATGGGAGCCGCAGCGGTCATTTAATACGCCCTGCCTTTGTTTAGCTGTCTTTGAGAGGAGGATCTAAACACCCGGTAAAGTTTGTTCGCCTGTTTGTCTGTCTGAAGATAAGGGCATTGGAGTTTCTAAGTTTCACGCAAGGCACTGCTGCTGCTATCAAGTAACACTTAAAGCAGCCTATTCGGTTCCCCTTGACAAATCTCCTCGGCTCTTTGGGCGCGCTCGCCCCGCACCCCGGTCGCGCCGCTGCTCCTCACGGCGACGCCGAGGAGGCGTTTGGGTGCTTTGCCTGCTTGGTTGGCTTTTTTTGTCTACTTTATTTTTTTCGTGCGTTCGGCGCTGGCGAGTCCTGGGGGTGAACAGGCAGGTGCGCGCCGCTCTCCCCTCCACGAATCTTCGCGCACAAGCCCACAGCCCGTGGAGCGTTCAGGTGGAATTAATTAAAAGTAAATTCTGAAAGGAAGAACAGAGCCGTCCCTTCCGCTGCCGAAGAGGCGCTCACCCGTGCCTCCCCCGGCCCCGCCGGGCCGCCTCGCCCGCTCCCGCTCCCGCTCCCGCTCCCGCTCCCGCTCCCGCTCCCGCTCCCGCTCCCGCTCCCGCTCCCGCTCCCCGCGGCCGCCGTTCCCGCGGCGGGGGCTAGGGGGCGCTCTGCCTCGCCGCACGGCCGCGCGCCGCCCGCGGAGCGCCCCGGGCCGGGCCGGGTCGGAGCGGGTCAGGCCGGGCCGGGTCAGGCCGGGTCAGGCCGGGCCGGGCCGGGCCGGGTCGGAGCGGGAGGGGCCGGGCCGGGCCGGGCCGGGTCGGTGCTCACGGGGGCGCTGCGCCCTCGGTGCCGCTGTGCACCGCGGCGGGGAAGGCGCGGGGCGAGGTCTCTCCCTTTCACGGGTGCCCTGAAAGGGACGCGCTGCCCCCGGCCTGGGCGGAGCACGGCTGAGGGCGCGGGTCCGTGGGCTGGGAGTGATGGTGCCGCGGAAAAGGCGCTCGGGGACTCGCCTGGCAGGAATAGCAACGTGTCCTCTGTAATTATCCCTGTATCTCTCTGCCACTAGCCAATCCACACAATCGTGATGCATCCCAAACGCAGATGAAAAAAAAAAATCACGGGCCTTGGATCATTCTGAGCCATTCTGTGTAATTTTTATTACTTTTCTTTTTAAAGGCAAGCGTCAATAGCCGAGGTAAAGACCGATAATGCTAAATTGGGAGTGCATGTGTGTGTGAATGTGTGTTTATAATACTTCCGAAAAAATCTCTCATCTTGCTCGGGCTCTGTTATAACCCCATATTTAAAGACTAAATGCCACTTCAGCACGGAAAAAATTGTCTTCCTGCAGGACAGATGTTAGAGAAGTTGTTGTGGGACATAACGCCAACAGAGTGAATCAGGCTTCAAACCCCCAGTCCTCTGTGGGATCCCCACGGGCGCTGTCCCTGCTGTCATTATCGTTAACAGAACAGGGAGGCTACCACAGTTTGCTTCTATCGTTCCTGCGAGACTTTGAGGAGAAGCGGTATATGAGATGGGGAAAAAAAGTAATGGTAAACATTGAATCATGCAGATAAAGCGTGATTGGCACGCTACTGAATTGCTTGCTTAATTTTTTCAGAAACGTTGTAGCTCCTTTCTCAGTGGGATGAATCCGAAGGAGCTGGAGTGGCCTAATTGATAAACTTTACTAGCGATTTTGGGTCGGATTATTCAGATTTGGTGCTGTGGGATCTTTGTGGAGTTTCTCTCTCTCCCTCAATAGGTGTTACGCTGTAACTAGGAGGCGCTGAAAACGTCAGGCAGAAAATCTACGACTCGATCAGTTCCAAACCACACACGCGCACACACGCACACGCACACACGCGCGCACACACGCACGCACACACACACATAAAATCTGCTACTGTTGCAAACATATGTTATGGATTAAGCTAAGCAAATGGCTCTAGTTTTGCTAGGCTGAAAGTTGATAATGAGAATTTATATGCTGAAAAGTTTGGCTCTTATTCTAACTCCAGTTACTTACATGCTAACACATCCCTTCTATTTTTCCGGGAAATTAAAAAAAATAATAAAAAAATTAAAGAAGTCTTCTAAATTTCATGCAGCTGGGAAGAGAGCTGTGACAACTGCCCTTCTACAGAAGCTGTGCCTGTCCTGAGTTTTGAATTTCTCGCCAGCAAAGCTCAGCCACGTAATCGTTTCAGGGAAGAACTAGCAGAGGGCTCGGAGCTTCCCCAGTCGCCCCACGCCCCAGCCTCTCCCGTGCCCAGGCGGTGCGCGGGGGCCAAGGCACACCCCCTCTCCTTGTCGCGGGGTGTCACACCAGAAAGACGAGCAACCCTTCTCCCGAAGCATTGTCAGCACCGCAGGAGTTTGGATTTGTTCTCCTTTCCCTCATTTCTCGTTCTTGCGCAGCACAAAAATCTTCACGGCAAGGTTACCCAGTGCCCCCTACGCTGACGAGGAAGATGACGGCGACTGGTGAACTTTCAGGAGGAAGGCTACGTCCTAAGCCCCCTCTACACTTTGTTTCTTGTTCTCAGTCCCCCTGAGCAGACAGGGACGGGAGATGCGCGTTCGGAGCCTCCCAACAAGAGGCGCCAGGACAAGCCCCGTCCGCTGTGGCGCCCGGCCCCCGGAGCCGCGCCGGGGCTGGGGCCGAGCGGGAAGGGACGGCGGGTCCGTCAGCAAGGTAGCGGGGTGCGGGCGAGGGCCCTCGGCTCTGCCGGGGATCAGGAACGCGCAGGGACTCTCCTCATCCGCCTCCTGCTTCCCCCCACCCCGAGCAGGCGGCGCGGATGTGACAGTGACAGATGGCCGAAAGACAGAAAAAGTAATTTTAAACGACTTGGAAAGGTTACGGGAAGAGAGGACGAGGGGGTCTCCAGATTCCTCCTAGGGCTAGGGAAGATACATCTTTCCAAAGAGACAGCGGCAGGAGAAAATCTCCAAAAGGGAAGATTAAACACACTTGCTCTGTTTGCACAGGAAACTTTCTGTGCTCCCCGGGAGAAGGGAAGCCTGGGGGGGGGGCGAAAAGCGCGCTTGAGCTGCGCTTTCCTTTCCGCAGAGCTCTTTCCTTGCCGAGCCCCGCTCGGGGCTCCGCGTGGGACCCGGTCCGTGGTCACGGCCACGCGGGGCGAGCGCGGGAGGGGCGGCTCGGGATAACAGCCGGGGGCGAACGCGGTGCTGGGAAGGGAGAGAATAACAGAGCTCTTTAAAAACCCAACTCATCCCCAACACTTAAATCCTACAAACCACCAAAATCACACACCTAAATACAAGCGGTTAAGGTAAAAATCAAAGAAGTTGGGGCGGAACTTAAGGAAACTTCAGCATTTGCACTTTCTTGCAAAACTCTCAAGATAGCCCTAGGCTTGCTGGAGCTCTGGAAGCTCCTTTTTTCACAGCATAGAGTGGAAGATAGCTCTCTTTCCACCTAATCTTAAAAAGGAAATAACACAAATATCAATAACAAAAGCAATCATAACGATAATAGTAATAACAACAATAACAATAATTAAGTAATAATAAAAACAAAAAACGGAGGGAGGGAGGGAGGGAGGGAAGGAAGGAAGGAAGGAAGGAAGGAAGGAAGGAAGGAAGGAAGGAAGGAAGGAAGGAAGGAAGGAAGGAAGGAAGGAAGGAAGGAAGGAAGGAAGGAAGGAAAGGAAAGGAAAGGAAAGGAAAGGAAAGGAAAGGAAAGGAAAGGAAAGGAAAGGAAAGGAAAGGAAAGGAAAGGAAAGGAAAGGAAAGGAAAGGAAAGGAAAGGAAAGGAAAGGAAAGGAAAGGAAAGGAAAGGAAAGGAAAGGAAAGGAAAGGAAAGGAAAGGAAAGGAAAGGAAAGGAAAGGAAAGGAAAGGAAAGGAAGAAGAAAAATCTAGGAGAATATTCAGTGCTGTCAAATATTTCGCGTGTGACTGGCAAAGGGCTTTGGTGCAGGCGTCTCCCTCTGTATCGAAATTCCCAGGCGGAGGACCCCGCGCTGTGGGAAGTGGGGGAGGGGGTTTGTTTAGCCAAAACAAGCCGGAGCCTCGCACAGCGAGACCCGTGGTTTTGGGTTTTGCACCACAGGTACCGCCGGTGTCTCCGCCGCGGTTCCCGGCCCCAAGGGCACCCGCACTCCCTCCGCCCGGTCCGACTTGATGGAGGCTCCTATCGGGCCGGGCAGCGCTGGCGCTGCCCCGAGATCAGCCCCGGCGAGCCCCGAAAGGACGGACGGGCGGGTACCCGGAGGGAGCAAAGGGATTCCCGGTGCCCGGTCCCTGCACTCCACCCTGCCTGGCGAAACAGGAGTCGCGGGGGGCCCATGGGGAACCCCTTCCAGAGCCAACGCCTGCCCGCCGGGGCCGCGGGAGCGATGCTCCGTGCTCCCCGGAGCAAGGAAGAGCGGGGAAAACCTTGTGCGTGGGGTCCGGGCCCCATCGAGGGGCACAGACCCGGCACAGCCCCAGCACCCCCGGTTCCTCCCTGCCACCCTGGAGAAGTGAACCGGGAAATTAAGTTTTTCCTCCTTTTTTTTTTCTCTCCCCTTTGTCCGGGGAGAGAAATAGTTATTCCCTAGCCGGCCCCATGACTTCAGGTATGTCACGACAGCCAAGTGGCCGAGCAGCGGCGCGATGTCCCCCTCCACGATCCCCCCTCCGAGCGGGGCCCCGGGGGATGTCCCCGGCGGAACGCGGCGGTCCAGGCACCCCTGGAAGGGGCACTCGGGGCTGAGCGCTGCCGGGCACCGAGCCTTCCCTGGGGGCCGCGGGGCCCCCCGAGCCCGGAGCGGGCGCTGTCCCTGGTGCTGGGCCCGCCCCGAGAGCCGCCGGGCGCCGCCGCCGCCTGGAAAGCGCGGGCTGGGAACGCCGAGACTCCCTGGGAAGAACGGCACCCTGCTCCTTGGGGTCTGCCCCACCGCGCCGCCGCTCGAAGGGATCCGGCTTGGCTTCGATCACAGCACCTACTCAGTGGCGTGGGGAGCCCACGGAAAACACTGCAATAAGCACCTTCTGGGCTCCTTGCTCGCAGTTCTATACCCCCCCTTCCCGGGCCCCCCTCCAAGAGGATACTTGCTAAATTGGGAGAAAGTACAAAGGAAACGATTTATAATCCAAACAGCCATCACCATGCAAAATACCCCAAACAACCCCAAACAACCCAAACAACTAAATACCCCACCAACACCTGGAAGACCTATCAAGAAGTGTATGAGAGGTAGATTGGCCTCAGCCATTGGCAAAATTGGTAACACCTGGCTCACTGTGAACAGACAGATCAGTTCTTGTTTGCAAGTTCCTGGTGATGTTAGGCCCTTTCTCCACAAAGCAAAGGCAAGCAAGCCTGGACACTATATTATGGGGTATGTTACTTTTGTGCTTGCTTGTTGTGGGGAGACATGGAGGACACTCCACGTCAAGGGCTTTACTATAGAAAACATAATTTCTTGGCAAATTGATTTGGAAGGAGAAAGGATAAAGCAGTCCCAGAAGGATGGGAGATGAGCAGGAAGCTTACTTATGTAATTTTAGCAGAGATAGCAGTTTTAAAGAAGACAGAATCTGGAGACAGCCCTTTACCAGGCATTAGGGGATTAGGTAGGGCATGAGCAAAGAGAAATGCAAATGACAAAAGAAGATGACCTAGGCCTCTCCTCAGAGGGGTCAGCTCTCTCCGGTGCTGCAATTCAGTGGGAAATAACTGATGCTATTGTCTGCACTGGGACAAACCAGCCTGCAGACCAATCTTCTGTGTATATTCATATTTACTTGGCTCCAGAGGAGGAATACAGACAGTGTGGAGGGGTAAGATGCTTCAGAGTGGGTTCTCCTCTCTCTTTGGGTCTCCCTGGAGAGAGCGAACAGCGCTGGGCAGACCCTGTCTTTGCATCTCACAGAACCCCATGACAGCAGTCAGACAAGGGGGTAAGGAGACGTGTTTTAGCACTGCTTTTATTTCCCACCCATGTTTCACCTTGTTCCTCCTGCAAGGCGAGGAGGCGCTGCAAAGCTGGTGTCTGCCTGGAGCAGGTGTTTGGAGATCACTCAGGAGTCAAATGTGAGAAGTTGAACTTCCCAGGTGCTAGTCTGTGCTGGAAACCCATTTGCCCCCGAAAGGCTTCTGGAGTTGATGCTTAAGTCAGAAAAATGAAAAAAAAGAAGCCACAGATAGGATAGCAGAAGGGCTTCTCTCCAGGTTCTTAACCCACACAATGTGCACTCCTCCTTCCCAGGTACCGCTCTCCCCACCGTGGGCTCAGAAGATCACTGCGGGCCATGTTATTTGAAATAGGCCCCTTTATAAAAGTTTATTCTTCCCAAGAACTTAGAGGAACCCAACTGCAAGGCAGCAACCTATGCAAACTTCTACCAGTACAGTTATGGCTTGAAGCCCAAAGAAGCTTTTGGGTTTTTTTCTGTCTTTTGGGATTTTTTTTCTGTTTTTTTGTTTGCAGTGAAGTTAAGTGTGGGTGGCATGTCCCCTGGGATAGGTGCTGCTCACCTACACTTCTAAGAGGTCCTCCCGTACTTAATGTGAATTATTATGTTGCACTATATATTTATTATATTGTTTAAATTGACTTTTAAAAAGAGGTAAACCTTTCTAGCAGTACTAGTGTGGATGGAAGAGGAGGATGTAGGGATCTTCACTGATCTTCCAGTCAGTTCCCATCCCCATGTTCTTTCCTCCTAACATTTTGATTGAGAAGGAAACTTGGAGTATGTATGTCCTAACTGGAGTGTGTGTTATTGTGCAACTGATAGATCAGAACAAATTCTGCAGCCCCGGAACGAGTTTTCTACATGAACACTGTATCTGTATCTTTATACAAGGATAGCACCCATCTGTAACAACGAAACTGCACAGAATGAATGGAATTAAACCCACTGGTCATTATGAGCTTGATAAGAGATGGGGTGATTGTATTTTTTACATTTCACCATTTTTTTTCTTTTAGTTTAATTTTTTGATTGTCACAATTTAAATGGCATTACTTGGAATGGCAAAATTTAGAGATGCAGTAAAGCTTCTTGTCTGAATCCACTTTGAAGAATGCTAGTGGGTTTGAAATCCAGATCTACGAGCTAATCTCTAGTTTTCCCTTCAAATGGAATTCAGCTACAAAGAGCTTGGAAAGACTTTGCATCTATTCAGGAGGCACATCTTTAATTTTCTGAGGAGCAAAAAATCCACAAGAAACTTCATATAGCTCCTTAGGTTTTGCTTAGCATATGTGATAAAACATTGATTGTTGCAGTTTGGTGACCCATGAAATTTGGGGGTTAGTTTTCTCTTCAGACCAGAGCATATAATTATGCAAATAAAGAGCTGTCACTGATCTAGTGAAATACTCTCTAACACATGCAATCCAAAATGGAACAGAAAAGTGAAATTTGTGGTATTATGATGATACAATGATAAATGACATCTCCTTTCAAGTTTTTACAGAAGTACATTTTTCACACTTTGTCGAATACATCAACATAATGTGGACGCACACACATGCACGCACGCACACACATCCCTGTGAGATCGAGATATCCATGAATGCGTGCAGTCACACACACACACATGCATCCTTCCACTCTGTAAGATAGCTCTACCCTGGTGTACGAGGGATGTACACGTTCTTGGCAGGTTATTTTTGGTTTGGTTGACTTGAGAATGGTGCAATATGTGGCTCCATGCAGTTTTAGATGTGACACTTTTCATTTGTACTTCTGAATGAAATTTCTAGAGGGGAAAAATACTCCACTACCCACAGTAAGTGATGTTTCTCAGAGACAGAGGAAAAATGCACATTTCCATGAAAAGCAGCGGCTTCTTCCGAGTTTGGGAGAATCACACTGTGAGAACTGTAACTGTAACCAGTGCACTGCCATGTATGCACCAATGAAAGTGAGGGATATCTTTGCTTCCCCCCTGCCTTTTTTCTTTCTTTTTCCACACAACCCTACTGTGTTTGGGGGTTGTTTTCTGCTAGGAACATTTCTTTCTTGTTCTCCATTCTTGACAATGAAGCACTGCTTTCATTGGTCCATGGCTTTAATGGCAGCATTTCGACTTGGACAATGGTATGCAAACCTTTTGGGTGGCATGGAGCTGGGAGTTTTCCTAGATCCTGTTGTAGGGTCAGTTTTGTTGGTTTTCTGTTGTTGTTTTCCGTTTGGGGGTTTGTTGTGTTTTTGGGCTTTTTTTCTGTTCCCTTTTGAACTTGTAGCTGCAAAGCTACCTAGGGCAGAGGCTGGTGCACCATGTCACATGTCAAGGAGCTTTGCTGTGATGAAACCAGGAGGAGGCTGATGTCAGACCTCTGTCTCCTAAAGACATCATGGCCTGAGGGGCCAGTGGTGTGCATCTTTAAAAACAGCAATCCAAAGGGATAGGCTAAATCAACACTCATCCCTCCTTAGTGTGCTGCAGGGTTACCACTGTCACCTTTCTATGTGACACTAATGCGGTGGCACATGCTGGGGTGCTCCCACACCTTCCTCTCTTTCTGCAGATCATGCACCCTCTGCAGCTGAGGCTGCAAACACTCCTCCATCTCTAGCCCATACCCCCTGCAAAAGGCCCTCCCCAAAAAACTAGTCAAACTTCTCCCTTGGTATAACTTTATATTTTCATGTTTCTGAACAGCTAAAGGGGAGAGGATGGTGCAGCTCACTTGCCTATGTGGCTTCCTACGGATGATGTGGGGTGTGTGGAGAGAAGCCCATGCTCATGTGGGCTGAGCCACAGGGCTGGAACAAATGAACCTCAACCCCCTCACACCTTCCAGCCCCAACCCTGCAATCGTATGGGATCCTGTTTGCAAACACACTTGCCCCCCCTGCATGTATTCTGAGGTGGTGGAGCTGCTGCCCATGTAGCCCCCACCCTACCCACCAGAGACAGAGGCTCCCATGGAGCTCAACGCAAGGACACAAAGTGTGCAAGAAGGAGAGAAGAGAGCATATTTATTTTTTGTTCATTGCAAGCAGAGCAGCACCAGTGGTGAGGATCCCCTCTGCTCTACAGCCCCCCAACAGGAGCGATAACGTGAGCTGGGCCCAGGGCACAGTAAAGAAAAATTTTTTAGAAAATGATAAGCATTACAGTAAAAATGTAGTTTGTTTCTTGTCAACAGTTAAAAAAATAGATCTGCTCCTCCAATATTTGGGCACCCTAGAGAGTCCATCTCACTTCCACAGAGATGGAGAGTGGCAGGTCTAGTGTGTGCACGTGCAAACTTCCCTGGCCTCTGCATCTTCCCTGGCTGCGGGATGAAGCACGGGCAGCCAAACCCCACCATGTAAACTCTTGCCTTGGCCCTGAACACACAGGGTCCAGGGGGCTGGGGTGGACATGGACCTGGGGAGGGGGGGGTGTAGACTCCTGCAGTGGGGGTGCCACAAGCAGCAGCATCCTCTGACTGGGAGTGAGGGCAGAGACTGGATGCCACAGGAATATGGGTGCAGTACTCTCACTTCAGCAACAGGCTTCCCTCCAGGAAGAAAATCCTCCAGGCACAGATTCTGCACTTCCCTCCACATAGGCAATGGCCCTCCCAGGGGTTTGCTCCAGGCACCCTTTCCCAAGGGCAGAGATCAAATGCAGCAAGATGACAGGAAGCAGCAGCTGGGGAAGTGAAGCCCTGCTGCCAGTATGACCGGGTAGGGATGGATGGAAGCACTCTAGGTGCTGATAGTGACCCACCTGGAGGATTTCGGCCCAAACCCAGCTGGGTTTCCCTTTTCACCTCACTATGAGCACTTCTGCTTTTGCTCCGTGGCATAGAAGGGTACCCCTGCTTTGGCATTGTCTTGTTTTAATGCTCCCCATCACTACTTCTGGACCCCAACTGTAGGACTGGACACACCGCGTGAGGAGAGGGTGGGATTGGGTCCAAAACTGATGTCTGAGTGGCACCTCCTTGCCACTAACAGCATCAGAGGTGAGGTGGGCATGGCCATTAAAGAAAGGACAACTTTAATTCAGTATTATCAACACCAAAGGAGCTTAATTAGAGTGCTTGCTCACTGGGCATGACATCAAGCACATCTTTTCCCTTCGTTTTAGTGCAGAAAACCTGCCTAACACCACAGTTATGGCAACAGCCACATACCCCCTATGCATGGTGTGAAATCCCTACACGGAGTGCCCTGCTGGCCAACCTTTGTCAGAGACTGGAAAAGTGAGGAGGAACCTGTGAGTTTAGGGAAAAGGGAATAATCATGGGATGGCAAGTCATTACAAACTCAGCAAATGGAAATGGAAGCATTTTTGTGTTTAAAAATAAACAAAAAGAATATGCAGTGTGTCTTTTTTTTTTTTTTTTTCTGTCATATTTCACAGTGTGATCCAGCCTGTTAATGAATAGGCATTTTTTAAAGTAGAGCTGTAGAGCTTTCCAAAGGAAGAGAATATCTCCAGATAATACTGTTGATCCAGCAAGAGAAAATCTCTTCAACAATGGAGCCTTTCTAGAATTCTGGGCCAAACTTCTTGGACACTCTTGCCATCAGAAAAATGAGAGAGTTAGAAGTCAATTCCACTTGGTCCCAGAGAAAGAGAAGGCTACTAGGTGTAAAATCATAGGCTGGTTAACACATTTGAGTCAGGTCCATCTTTTAGAAAAGAGTAATTAATATTTTGTTCTGTCTCAAATAGAAGGAAGCTGCAAAATATCCTGCAGGCACTAGGACTGCGAAGAAGCTGTTAAATTCTGGCATCAGCTTGGTGCAGGGCTATGTCAGGGCAATTAGAGCTGCACCATGCTGCACTGTGCAGTACCACTGTCAGCCCTAATCTGCACACTGATGGGCAGCACAAATCCCAAGTTACAGCCCACAGGAAGCACAACCAGTGAACCCATATTGCTTTGACAGTTGCACTCATCTAGAAATAATGCAAAACGCTATTTAGATGTATACATCACGACCCTGTGCTCTAGGAAGAAAACAATCTAATGAGGGGCTGGGAGACTCCTTGCAGAAAACAAGCAGCAAAGACATTGGTGGTGGTGGTGGTAGTGGGTTTTTTTCCTCCCCTCCTTTTAGAATTCTTCATATTTTATCCTGTTGGAGCGCCTTGTTGGGGTTGGTTTCACCAAGCTGTTCTTCGCCTTTACAGCCTCACTGAAGAACTTGAAAACAGATGGAAAACTCTTCCAAGAAGTTAGCTCATGGCGTTCCGTACCTGCAAAACACAAAGGTGACAGTTTGACTAGGGGTCGTTCTCTGACTTGCTGCGTGTTCACAGGATAAATGCTCCATAAAATGCAAAAATGCAAAACTCACAGAAGACATCCAGCTGCGCAGCTGGTCTGGAGGGAGCCTGGGAAGGGTCAGAGCTGTCCTGCTGCTGAGCTCTGGGGCAGCTGACAAGAACAACTGCACACACAAGCAGACAGACACATGCACAAACATACACGTATGCACATGCACAGCCACCCACATCACAATCAGAGATCCTCAACATGTCTCATATCTGGGAAAATAAAGTATCAAAGCACTCTGCTAATAAAAGGTCACTGAAGCACCTCACTGATCTGGCCTACCTTAGGAAAGTGTCTATTTTTCAGGCTTTATATTTAAAGTAATATATACTTTATATTATTTATTTTTCATTTTATACTGCTTTTAGCCTGGCATATCTGTTTTCAAGTGAAAGAGAACACTTGATCTGAACTACATCTCATGCATTATGAAGGCATCCTTTGTGCACCTGCTCCCACAGATAATACTGAGACAGTAGAGTGGACCTTTCCTGTTTGTATCTTCCCTCTGCACACAGACTTACCTCTGTATTTTATTTTGGTGTATGCTTCTATTGTTTTGCTAGTGCCTTCCTCAACACATTTGCTTTATTTAAACAACCACACTCCCTCCTCCTTCCCCCCACAACCAACCCCCAAAACAAAACCAAGACAATGGAGATAGGCAGCCAAGGGGTGTGAAAGAGTTGGGACCTCTTCCTGGGTAACCCAATTATGCAGAGATGCTGCCTGGTAGTCTTTGGATCCTGGGCCTCTGTTTGATACTTTAACATTGCTAATGATAATTCTTTAGTCTGTGATAGTAGGTCATTGCTATGGTTACTCTACAATGGTGCAACACTTCACTTTCCCCTTCAGCTATTCGTTGAGACCCAGCAACCACATTTGTTGCCTAGCAACAGTTCTGTGACAGTATCACAATCTGAGGGTGACAACAATGAGGGACACAGTGGCCACAGCCTGGCAGGTGGAGAGGGATGCAGTACAGGGTGGATGATAGTCCCTGTAGGACATAAGGTGCCCATCAGTACCTGGGGATATGGGATGGCTGCTCTGGCATGGCATTTGCTGCATTCCTAGCTTCACATCCCAGTCAGGACCCTCTAGGCAACCATCCATGGAGCATCCTTGGTGGATCCACACACACCACCCCCCCAGAAAGTCTTTGATGGAGGCACTACCGGCCACATTGCATGTCCCTGCTCCCTCAAAGGCAGCCATCACACAAGCAAACCAGCCCTCAAAAAAGCCCTCTCGGAAAGACTACTTCTCACACAAAGAGATGTTTTTGTACAAAGAGCATCCATGTCACGTGCACACACAGATTTTCCTCCCCCTCTTCACATTCATTGTACAGAGACAATTAATGACATCTTCCAGGAATTTCCCACATGCTCCTTTTAAACAAATGCTTTCCACCTTCAAATTCACCCATCATTGTAGAAATTGTTTTTGCTGAGAGGCAGTCCATCCTATCAAGTGTTGGACTTGGCAGTGCTGTGTTGAGTTGGGCTCCATGATCCCAAGGGTCCTGTCCAGCGTAGAAGCTTCTCTAACTCTATCCTGCAGGTGGCTTTCAATACAGATCACCTACCCCATCCCCTGTAAGACTCCTCACAGCAATATTTGTCAAGAATTGTTCCCCATCCGGGAAACACAGAAGTGGCCCAACACAGCAGGAGGATAAAGCTTCCCTTCTATCAAAACCTGTGGCCTAACAGACACATCCCTGAGGTTACGGCTTGGCTTGGTATACTGTGACTGCCCACAGCCACCATGCACACAAAAGTCATCTACCAAAGCTGATTTTATGGAGGGATAGGCTGTCCTAACACACTGTAAGGACACTCCTGCAGAGGTGTTTCACCTCCTTCCCACATGCCTGTGTCACAGCATATGGTGAACACCTCTTTGAGCCCTGAAGGCAAAACATCTTTCCATATGGCTTTCTGGTCCCTACACAGATATCTCCCACACAAATACATCTTTCTCACTTCTGCCTGTCTGCATTCTCTGTCTTGATTGTAATAGTCATCATTAATATCCACTGGATTAAGATGAAAATATAGGCTGCAAATACTATGGGTTTTTTCCCCCCCTTTCTTCCTTTCTCATCAAAAACCTTCCTCCTCTGTAAAAGGGTCACATCCAGAAACAAAAAATGACCAAAAAAAAGCCAAAACAAAAATAAAAAGAGTAAGTAAGTTTCTGAAGCCTCCCTGTGTCTTTCTTCATCCTGCCTTCTCCCATGCACTTTCCTCATGTTCCCAAGAGAGATCATGCTCACATTCACTAGTGTTACTGAAACTGATTAACCTACAGCTTTCCTGTGGCAACTCCTCTCAACCCACTCTTCTCAAAAAACAATTCAAGCTTTGAGTCTAGAGGGACTCAATGATTCAGCAGTCTAAAGCAATTTTAACACTCCCTATTTTCCTTTTCCTAGTAACAATCTTACTGGCAGATGAACAATTTCCCTGGTGATAAAATCATTACAATGGATATTTAGTTTCCAGGATCATGATGATTTTTTGCTTGATTAATATTGCAATAAGAAAAGCTTGCTAAGTATCTGCCTTGGACCTTCACAGTCATTTCTAAAGGTCAAATTTTGCCCTTACGTATTCACATTTAACAACTACTAAAGGGAGATCTCTAAAAATTTAACATTGCACACACTGTGCATTTATGATTTATATACCAAAGGCTTGGAAAATTCTACTGAAGCAAGTGGAATTATGTCCTAAGGGTGACAACAGATCTTGGCCATAAGATTTTTGCCAGAGGAAAAATACCACTGACGACTACAATCTCAATTGTGTATTTAGTAGTACACAGCTCTAAATTAAATGCATGAACAGCCATCTATTTTTTAACAGAAAGAATAATTTTTAAGAGACAGACAATAAGAAGCAGTTGTTCCAAAGCCAAGGTCCTCCGAGACAGATATTCTTAGTGCTCACTAATTTCAACAGCCGTGATGATAAACCATGATTCAATATATTGTATTAGTTGACGGGCTGTTACACAGCATGTAGTGATTTCAGATATTAATTCTTTGAGAAATCTTAGAAGCATGTGGCATGGAAAAGATATAAAAACCCTGTTAAGTGTGGGAAACAGCAAGAATACTCTAAAATATGCAAAGGCAACAATTGCAGAACAAAAAAGTATAAATCCCTCCTAGTCCCAGCTCCACTGAAATAAATGACAGAAATGTCAAAAAGCAAACCAGCCTCCCACTTGCCAGCATGAAGAGATGTAGAGAGAAATGAATATATATTTTAACACGTGCATAACATCATTGGAAAGGAGCTCCAAAGAGATTGTGGAACCAATAATGTGTGAGGTGAAATGAGTAATGACAGTAAAACAGTGAACAAGTTCCAGAATCAATTTACCAAGTACCATAAATAGATATATAATTAGAAATAATGAAGACTTGACAATACAGTTGTTGATACAAAAACCAGGTAAGGGAATACTTTTAAAAATTTAATATCCAAATTATCAGGTCTGGATAACATGCATATGTGGGTCTTCAGGGAATCAGTTAATGAACTTGCTGGACTACTGGCAATTATTTCTGAGAATTCATGTACAATCAGGTAGGCACCAGAGGACTGGGGTGGGAATGAGAAGAAAAGAAATTTCTAATTTGAGAAAAGGAGGAATAATTGAAACTAACTACAACACATAAAATTCATGTCTGAATACTAGTGAAGAAAGGGATCAACATTATAAAAAAATCACAAGCACCTCTAGGATAACAGCAGACACAACAGGCTCAAATTTGACAAGAACAGATAAAACCCAAACTTTATTGAATAACAAAAATCAGCAGGTGAGAAACTTACTCACTGCTGTGTTTTTGACACAGGTCAATGTGGCAGCCTTGAGGCAGTGGGAACCAATGTAATCACTTAAAATGGATTATGACCCTCACTGCTCTAATGGGCTATGGTCACTCCTACCTCTCACTTGCAAATTAGTTGCTTTGTGCCAGTCAAGGGGCTCCCAAACCCTTGAGATCTACAGTAATGCACCTCCCAAATATGTGCTGCCATACCTGCAGTGGCTCTAGCTGCCAGCAGCATGTCCACCAGCAGCCGCAGTACACATCACATCTCTTCAGGGTCCAGACTCAGCATCTTGTCTCATATCTCATCCCATCCCATCCCATCTCAGAGATGTCGAGTTATGCCTTTCCCATTGTACATCATCTTGGACTCCAGAAAATAGGCACTGGCACACTTTTGGAGAAGTGGTTAAAGCATTTGAGAAGACAAATAATAAGTAGTAATATGGGGTTGAAAATATACCTATGAAGTCCCAGAAGGATTGGTATTTGGGCTCAAGTCTTTTAAATGTGGTTTTTAGTCATCTGAAAGAATACTGAGAATATAGATACTGAATATAGGAATAGCATACTGAATAGGAGATAGTACAAACACAAGAAGGAACAAAGAAATAATAATTAAAAGGGTAGCCTAAATGGGTAGGAAAAACAGGGAAGAGGAAAAGTAAAGACTGAAACTGGGATGGTGCCTGCAGGGGTGGTAATGCAATATGACTATGTGAATGATCCTGATAGCCATTTGCACACACGCATGCAAAGGCACTTTCACTGTCTTCCCTTTCCACTTCCACTCGGGAAAAGCAGCTCTTCACCTAGCAAGGCTGACAAATTCCTCCATCTGAAAGCAGAGTGTCTGGAGAGAGAAGAGCTCTGCAATCACCATAATTCGCTCTTGCAGAGCGATTACTGGCTGTGCAGGACAAAGGTGCCCTCCTACAGTGCCTGCCCACTGTGTCAGACAAAAGCCTCCTCCCGCGGTGCTCAGAAGATGCACAGCACAATGGTGGCCCCCCACCGCGTTTACAAGATGTGTGGGACAAAGGTTTCCTGCTGCACAGGAGCTGTGAGAGATCTTCATACATGCCTTAGTGCTGAAATATTTCTGCAGAGAAAAGTTTCCAGGTTGAAAAGCTTCTCCACAGATACTAGCCACAGGGCTGACCTCAGGTCTGCTTCTCTAAGTGACAGCTCATTGCTAAATAGCGCGGGCTTCAAAATGAATTAAGGGTGTTCCACGCCTTGGGGTTTAGTCCCCATTGGGATGGAGAATTCTGCTCCTCTTCAACAAGGTCTTGCTCAGCAGAGAGTTTGCTCCCTGTGATCATGATCTACACTGAGACCCTGTCATGCTGCAAAATGCCAATGCAAATAGCTTAGCCACCTTGTCTGCAGACAGTGGCAGAGGTTGCTTTTACATCTATAATTCAAGCTAGGTATCTAAAAGGCACTCGGTCTTATCAGAACTTGATTCAAATGGTTCAGAGGTTGAAATATAGACTTTTGTGGGCATTTGCAGGAACAGAAACACTTTAAATATTATTAAACATGAAAAGCAACACAAATAATTTGTTCTTTATAGGTAAACTAACAGATAAGCCAACTCCATTTGACTGCGTAGACAAGTGTGACAGACCTTTCAAGAAATGATTTTTTCTCCTGAAAGTTATAAATCAATGGAAATTTCTTTCTTTCTTTCTTTATCACATTAACACACACATATTGAAGAACTTCTTCAATTATTAGGTATTCAGTTCTGCAATTCTGTAACTCTGTAGCAATATAACAATACTGTTCAAATATGCACTTAGATGTGAATAAGAGATGCTACCTGCCTGTCCTGCATCCATCTTTCTGTATGCTAACAATTGACTTCATATCACAAAGCTATTTCTGAACAGGAATTTCAATTTTTTACTCTCCAGTATATCAGACATTATCAAGTATGACATAACCACTTGTAATTCCTAAGGTTTCTCTACTTAAAATTCCTTTACCCTGTTGATCTGCATGGGAAGAAATTATTGTGTCTTTTTGACTATTTTGGTCTACTGATGTAAACATCCAGGTCTCAAACCCCAAAACAGAAGAAGCTCTCAGAACATTCCCAGTAAAGCTAACAGAAAAGAAGATTAAAAAAATACATCTTGCCTAAAATCATGCAATAGTTCTGAGTAGGAAAACGAGAGCTTCAGGAAAAATTGTGAATGAGTCCATATGCTCAAGAACATTGAGATTCAATGACCTCAGGAGTTTTTAAGCACTTCTAGATGTCACAATGGTAAAGAAAGATTAAAAACTTAGGCAAAATTAAGATATAAGCTAAACACCAATTAATGAAATGAAAGCAGTAATTTCTGAGGGGACATAAAAAACTCAACCTCAAAACAATCCCCAAACTTTGATGTGTTTAGTTTGGCTAGGAAGTAATAGTTTGTGTAGTCATGGACATTATAATAATCTGAAAGTAACTGTGTAGGGAAATGAATTCTTTGGAGAAGCCAAGAGGGAAGAAACAGAACCATTTGAAGACAGGAAATACAGCTTATTAAGTGGGCTTAGTCACACAATAAACTGGTTAAGACTCAATATAAGAAAAATCATGGCACTGCTGGAAACTAGACTACACACACTAAAGACATTTTTTACTTAGTTATTATCTACTGTGACACAAAGCAGTCTTTATTTTTGTTGGACACGTATTATCTATAATAATCTTTAGTGGGATGATGAAAACAGAGCAACAAGCATCCTACCAAGAAAAAAGTTCACCTCTGAACTCCCACACTTGCAATTCGCTTTTCTTCCACTCCTTGTTTACAACACACCAACTTCCCACAAAAAGCAAGTGATTAAAAACAGTAAAGAAAAAAAATTAGTAAATTCCTCTTGTCCTCTGAGCAACAAGATGCAAAGTTCCACAGAAAAGCTCATTGCAAGCAAAGTCTGCAAAGTAGGAAAGAGATAGGAGTTCTAACACGACCATCATTATTTTTCAGTACTCTTCATTTAATATTAAGGGCAGTCCTACAGGCACAGGTCATTTGTTTGTTCCTCTACATGTGAACTGGCCAAATAAGTGAAACTTGTGAGGTCATTCTCTCCCGAGCACAGGTTACCAAAAGTTAGGTCATTTTCTGGCTCACCAGAGTCAAGCAATTTTCTTTGAGTGTATATTAAAAAAGGTAAAGATGGTGCTTGAAAAACATTCTCAGAGGCAGCAATTTCCAATGCAATAAATTTTTGCAGGAGAGCAAGCCACTTCCTTGAAGAAGATATCCAGTAAAGATGCAATATTATGCAACCATAGATTTTAAAACTCATGTTAAAATGGTGCACCATGCAGAGAGAAGATAGGGTTTGAAGTTATATTTATATTGATATACGTGTTCACCTCTACTGCTATCTTTATCCCTATCTCTACAGAATCTTCATATATCTATCTCCATCTACATAGTATGTGTATCAACAACACTGTCTGTCTGTCAATCTATCCCTCCATCTATCTATTCATACCTATAACTTCACCCTTACTGTATGTAATTCAAGTATAACAATTCTTTACCTGACAAATGCGAGGTGGGATACTCAGGTTACATCTTACAAAGATATTTTTGAGCTAAGAACATATCAATGGTAGGTGCAGCATCTCACCAATGGAAATTAAGAATAGGTTAGACAACCATGTCTTAGGAATATTATGGGTATAGCCTGGGCAATATGGACAAATTAAGTAACTTCCTCAGTTTCTTTCTATCCAGGCTTGTTGCTTCTGTGACTTCATTGGCTTTATCTAAGCAACATCTAAAAGTGATTGTATACATAGGAAGGTACTTCACAGTAGCTCTGAAGCATTTGAATAATACATGTTAGTGAGACAATTTTTTAAATGTCTATTTTCTATCATGAATTAGGAAAAACATCTATATAAAATTGCAAGAAAGAGCACAAATAAAGTAGATAGCATTTGAAACAATTATTTTCTCAAATAGGAGAAATGAAAATTGGCTTTTAAATAAAGGAAGTTTTGACTTGCTCAGAACTCATCACTTTATGAGAGAACTTACAACCACAAGACTTCTGGGGTGAAACCACTGAAAACCAACTGTTCAAGCCTCACAGCTTCCACAGGTTATAAACCTGAAAAATACTAATATACCTGACAGACCTTAACATGTTGCAGCATGATGCAAGCCATCAGTTATACCGCCTTCTCCTCACTGCTTTGCAAAGACACCTCTAACAAAGTTTTGTAAAGGGAGAAGTCATCATTACTGTGCTTTTGCAAACCAAGTGGCTCAGCCAAGATGAGGAATGGACCTGAGCTCTGCTGAGCCCACAGCAGGAGTTCTGTTCACGCAGCAATGCCGCCGATGTTAACAAGCATACAGGTTTTATAAACTATATTTAAACTAATTTAAAACATTCTGCAGCAATTCCTGCAAGTTACTTTAATCTTAAATACCCAAGGGCTGTTTTTAAAATCTGAGTTTATTCCAAAATCCCACAGCTTTTTACTGCCCATGGGGCAGAGACCTGCAGAATACACACTGTTGCTATCTTGTGAGAACTCTACTAATGCAAGAAATTCATCAGTGGTACCAGGACAAGGGAAACAATCAGCTGCTTAAAAAATAGCTCCTCTTTGGAATGATATTTTATGATTATTTGTTTCTAAATAGTAATTGTGCCATCAAACATCTGGATGTACCAGCAGCATATGCATAAACCAACACAGTTTTGCACTTTCCAAAAACACAGCAGCCAATGCAACACCATGGAAATGGCAATGCTGGCACCAAAGAGCAGCTAGGAGAGGCAGCAAAGCTTTAAAACAACATGTTAACATGACAGTAGAGACACCCCATACACTAAAGATGTAAAAAGGTTCTTAATCACTAGCAGGATAAGCACATACTACTTGCCAATTTGTGAAGTTTTGAATACAAGAACAAATTCCACTAAAGCAATTTTAAAATAAAGTAGCAGAATATAATTTTCTGTTCTTTCACATCAGAAGCAGAGCTTGAAGACTAGTGTGGATGCTGACATAGCAGCTGTGGAAATAAATAAGGTCTTTTGAGGGACAGGAACGAGCCTGTGTCTAAGGATCAAGCTGCAATGAGAACATGCATGGGGCATGAAACACATGAACACCCAGTATGTTTTTATGATTTTAGTGAGAATCTGAATTCATACCTTGAAAGCCTTTAATGAATACACTAACTTTCCCTTCCCATAGTGAAAATGTTTATAATCTTCTACATAAGAAATAGTTCAAAAGCATTTTTTCCTCCTGAATTTTTTACTTTGATTATAGTGTCCTGTTGTATCCATGTAGACAAAGACTACAGTCAATCCATGTCCAGAGTACTTTCATAGGTACAATAGTATTCACTAATCCATCTGCTTCATCTTGGGACTACTGCCTCCGGTTGGCTCCAACCTAACCTAACCTAACCTAACCTAACCTAACCTAACCTAACCTAACCTAACCTAACCTAACCTAACCTAACCTACTCAACACAATTAAACTCCTCCAATGTGCCACTGGCACCATTCGTCCTCTCCCTACTCCTGGAGCAGTCACAGAAAAGGCACTTCCCCTTGATTTGTGTTCAGAGGCTAATCCTACGACAGGTAAAATCAAAAAATTTCAAGAATCCAGGTGCTACCTCTACAGTGCCAATTTTGGTCCTGTGGGAAACCTAACTTCATCTGCACCTGATCCTCCCCTTCTGATGGCTGCTCCTGCAGGATGGTGGAAATGGGGTTACAAACAGTGGGCTAAAATGGGGCTGTTGATCTGCTTTCCTGCTTTTGCTTGAGAGCAACTTCAGGAGCCATCCTCTGCCACAAAGGATTCACCTCCTTACATCAAGAGAGGTGAAACTGAAGAGCCTAAATTCAAGTGATCCTGAAAATCCCAATTCAGTCACTCACCACCCCCTGAGGTTTAAACTCCACAAACACCTCAACTCCTGACCTGAAAGTTTGCACCTTATAATGATCCCACTTCTGTACATGCACAGAAACACTTGGCAGTGAAAATATTCCCAAGGGTCTCAGGCAGATGTAGTGTTTCCATGTCCCCCGTTCCCCCTGCCCAATAATGCTAAGTATGTGTCCAAGCCACAGTGGCAGGAATACCCTTTAACCTCCTTCCTAAGGCTTAATTTGAAATTAATCTCTTCCTACTCCTTGCCTGGTTTTCATCCACCTGGGACATTTGTTTCTCCAGAACACCTGCTTCTCGAGGAAATCCAATTCTGAATTCTTCTATAACTTGCTCACCTGGCAGCTCTCCTTGAACTTGTGCCTGGCCTTGATCTTGCACCATCTCATCTACACACTGTTCTCAGCGGTCCTGTTCTCATGGCCCACCAATTTCTGCCTTTTCCTGACTTTGCTTCAGCCATTTCAGCAAGACCTCCTCCTGAGGTAGACCTCATTGCTAGTGCACCCATCCAGTTTCTCCTCACAAACACCTTTCTTTCTTCTCCATGTTTTTCCCAGGTCTGACTGGTAAGTCAGACAAGTATTTGGCAAGTTATTAAAAAAAGCTGAACACAAGATGACCCTACTACCCAGATGTAGTGGTGAGGGCAGAAAAAGAGGACAAATCTGTGAAACTGCAGTTGTCCTACTCTGCAGGATCAGAGAAATGAGGTATTTATCTCCTAGGTGAGAATGATAGTTTCGTGGGAAATTCAGGGCATTTTCTTAATGATTTAATGGAAAGGAAACATATCCGAGTTTGTAAAATGCCATGGGAGATGAAGCTGGGCCACCAGAATACAAACAACAAGTAACAAATGGAGTTTAAAAATCATGTTTGGGGAGTAAATAACAATTTCCTTTAAGTTTGAAAAAATTTTAGTTATGCCAAGTAAGTATGAATAAATTTCTGGAATAAAAAAAAATTGTATATTTGAGGTGTGAATAACCCTTGTGCACTTGCAGTAAGTAATTTATGACTAACCCATACCATATAAATTTTTCTCGTTTGCATCACACCAACTGCTGTTTATATATGTACATGTATTACATCCCCCATCCTTCAACCAAGGCTTGGGTTGAAGAACAGAATTGTAGTTAGCATGTTCATGAGTATGATGTTTGCGTATTCGGCTAGAAAGAAGAGTGCGAAAGGGTCTGCTGCAAAATCTACGTTAAAGCCGGATACTAGTTCAGATTCTCCTTCTGTCAGATCCAAAGGGGCATGGTTGGTCTCAGCCAGCTTAGAGACGTGTCATATGGGCATCTAGGACTTATATGACCCACTTCCAGGTGTCTGCATAGCTGTACTAGTGCGAAAAATGGTGAGAAGATGGGTGATTTCACCAGTGAATTTACACCAATATAGTGAGGATTAGCTTTCTTTTATTAGCATAACCTTTGTTAGGCGTTGTTAACGACCACTCTTGAAGGAGGCAGATGACTGAACCAGATGGTGGGATTTTATGGACAATGATCATTGTTGTGGGTCAAGTACACCTGTGCTGCAATCATAAAATTAATAACCTCTACAACAACAGCTTTACATATGGCTGTCTCAGAAGAGTGACACTCGTGTGACTCACAGCCTTTGGAGATGCTATTTATAATTTATACCAAATTTGAAGTGCAAAGATTTTTCTCTTCCACAAGTCATGGTAATCAATACGTGTCTGCACCTACTACAGCCTGATGAGGTGAAGTGTGGGGCAAGGATCAACTGCACTGGGCAACAGCTCATAAACAGGGCTTTGCAAATGAAGCTGGGCCACCAGAATACAAACAACAAGTAACAAATAGAGTTTAAAAATCATGTTTGGGGAGTAAATAACAATTTCCTTTAAGTTTGAAAAAATTTTAGTTATGCCAAGTAAGTACGAATAAATTTCTGGAATAAAAAAAAATTGTATATTTGAGGTGTGAATAACCCTTGTGCACTTGCAGTAAGTAATTTATGACTAACCCATACCATATAAATTTTTCTCGTTTGCATCACACCAACTGCTGTTTATATATGTACATGTATTACATCCCCCATCCTTCAACCAAGGCTTGGGTTGAAGAACAGAATTGTAGTTAGCATGTTCATGAGTATGATGTTTGCGTATTCGGCTAGAAAGATGAGTGAGAAAGGGTCTGCTGCGAAATCTACGTTAAAGCGGGATACTAGTTCAGATTCTCCTTCTGTCAGATCCAAAGGGGCATGGTTGGTCTCAGCCAGCGTAGAGATGTGTCATATGGGTATCTAGGACTTATATGACCCACTTCCAGGTGTCTGCATAGCTGTACTAGTGCGAAAAATGGTGAGAAGATGGGTGATTTCACCAGTGAATTTACACCAATATAGTGAGGATTAGCTTTCTTTTATTAGCATAACCTTTGTTAGGCGTTGTTAACGACCAC
Source organism: Emberiza elegans (assembly GCA_024865655.1). Classification (NCBI taxonomy): domain Eukaryota; kingdom Metazoa; phylum Chordata; class Aves; order Passeriformes; family Fringillidae; genus Emberiza; species Emberiza elegans. The sequence goes on from JALJVW010000201.1 coordinate 2,627,535, forward strand.
TCTTGAAGGAGGCAGATGACTGAACCAGATGGTGGGATTTTATGGACAATGATCATTGTTGTGGGTCAAGTACACCTGTGCTGCAATCATAAAATTAATAACCTCTACAACAACAGCTTTACATATGGCTGTCTCAGAAGAGTGACACTCGTGTGACTCACAGCCTTTGGAGATGCTATTTATAATTTATACCAAATTTGAAGTGCAAAGATTTTTCTCTTCCACAAGTCATGGTAATCAATATGCGTCTGCACCTACTACAGCCTGATGAGGTGAAGTGTGGGGCAAGGATCAACTGCACTGGGCAAAAAACACAGCTCATAAACAGGGCTTTGCAAAAGAGATCTCCAGTGACCCCATTTCCACACCTACACTGTGAGAACAAATAAAGAAGGAAATAATTTTTTGTAGGGGTACCATCCCTGCTTAGTGTTGCAAAATAAATTAATTGTATATTTGTCTCAGAAGTACTCACAAACTTGAGGGATTTTCATACGTTATCTGGATTTTAGGCTTCTGCACTCTAATTCATAACACATCAAAGCTTAATGAGGGATATTATGAAGCCCCTGTATCATGGAAACTGGCAATTTAAGACTAAGCATTAATTCAAAAAAGGCTCTGCAGGTTGTGAATTACACTAAATTTAACTAAGCTTAGTAATACCACACACTTCCGGTGACTTAACCTCAGAGATGTCACTAGAGGGACTGTTTGAGATTAATGATCATAAAGCTGCATTTCACTCCCTGCTTCACGCTCCTCCTTATTGCAGCAGACGGCAGCTCTGCCTGGAAATGCACAGTTCATGTGCCTTGCTTCCCACCTCTTCTGAAAAGCACCACCTAAAATCAGTCATGGGTGATGCTCAGGATGCAAGGGCAGCAAGCCAGTCACGCGGCAAAGAGTTCAAGACAGGCATCAGGTGGGGGAGGCAGTGAAGTGAGGCGCAGGCAGAGCGAAGCCGAAGGCAGGCGCACGGCAGATAAGATGAGAAGGCATGTTGTGCGCTGGCATGTGCTGACCTCTGCCAACAACTCTTCTGACATTCCTGTCTACGGGAGTCAGACATGAACATCAGTGTGGGAGGTGGGTCTGCCAACAGTAGAAGGGAGAACTCAAAAGTCTGGGATGAACGTGAAGAGAAATATTAAGTTCATATTAAGGAAAAGAAAGCACCCCAACCAAATAAATCCTTTAGAGCTGCAGATATTTACTATGGGTTTGTTTGTGTGACTGGTGGGGCCCACTGCTGAGATGTGGCTGGAGAAAGCTCTGTGAGACCCAGCAGTCAGTGGGATGAGAACAGATAGGGGTTTCTCCAGGAGAAACTGCAACTCATGTTCTGTTTTACAGCCACAGGGAAAACACACCAGGACACAAAACAACTCAAAAATCAGAGTTTTTCTGATAATCCAATTTTAGACATCCAATTACTGAGTGGTAAGGTTTCTAACCATTCCATTTAAATGCTACACTAACTAAATAAGCTTCATTTGGGAGACCATATTTATTTCAGAATAGGGACTTCACTATTACCCTTTAAAAAAATAATACAAAATAGGTAGCATCAAGCTCCAAAGCTGTATCTTCAAGCTGACACAGTCACTTTGATGTTGAAGAAACAATTTGTGATTTCCTCACTAGCTAGAGAAAAAGAAACCCCCAAACATCCAAAGAGAGAAAACAATGCATTTGCCTTGTATTTGCAAATGCAATTTTCACTTCAAAATACAATCTTGTTCTAATAACTGATCTTTCCATGTGGAATCTTCCAGCAGAACCAGGGCTGCTGAGACAGACTGAGGAAAAATCAAGAAAAATCCCTTGTGTCATGGTAGAGATTTTTTGCCATTCATTTAGTAGTTCTAAAGAAAATGACGGTTTCTTCTATCCAGAAAGATGGTTAAACCTTGGGAACTGGGAATAGAAACAGAAACTGCCAGGAAAGTATATTTGGAAGTGCAAGAGAGATGAAATATTTAAATGAGTTTCAAAATTCGGTGTTTCAAATTTTTTTTTTCTTACATCAAGAACCTCAGTTTTGCTTTTTCACAAAATTAGAACAAAATAAAAAGAAGTTGTCAAGGTAGTTTCTCTCTGAAGAATCACTGAACTGGAGTTATGTCATCTTGCATTAAAACTATTAGTTATTGCTACAGCTGGCCTACAAATATTACATTAAAAAAGCATGAAGAAAATAACTGAAATACAATTGGGGAGTTCTTTTGTTGATGGCCCATGCATATCTCTTAATATTTAATACTTATTGCTCCATTTTGGTTTAATTTGTCTGAACCACCATACGTTGAATTTTTTCAAGCAATTTTAAAGCAAACTATTGACACATTAGGGAAGAGACTTTATCGTAGAAACAAGGATTGAGGCAGGAGCTGAAATTTGTCTAAAGAAGACCAGTATCAATATGCACAAATGCATAGACACCTAAAGTTTGACAGTCACTGCTCATAAAATCCTGCAATGAGATAATATGAAAACTACCTCCTGTAAAGGGAAGTTAGAGAGGAGCTCATATGTGAACACCTGAGGAAAACTTGCGCTGTGGCTGGAACATTTCCTGTTAGTCTGAGGATAAAGGAAACACTACAACCACAATATTAAATTAAGAAAACTTTTTTTTCACTTTGTTGTGAAAAGTGAAGAGTCTGTGAGTGACTAAAAAGCACAGATCTTGAAGTCAACAACATTCCCATATGTTTTATCATGTTTTACTGTTCCAGAATGACAAACACTTCACATCAGTGTCTCTGCAGCCACAATTGTTACTTTCCAAATGAAGTTTTACAGTGCAAATATTCTACATTTTCACAGGTTTCAGAACTGCTTTTCCAGATCTGCATTCAGACACACACTGAAAGCCTACAAGACTTCCTCTGAGGAAGGACTGCTGAGGGGACAGTAAATGTAAATGTAGGGTTTGCTCTCCTTTGCAAAGCTGGGGAAAGCAGCAGCCAGGCAGCTCAGGAAACTTCGTGCCATACTGAGGTCTGTGCATCTCGGCATCTGCAATAGGAACAATGGGTGTGGTCAAAAAGATTTGCTGCTTTTCATTGCAAAGAACTCACACCCCAAGGCAAACCTGCTTCCATGCCAAAATGTCTTTAGCAAAACTGGACTGCAACAGCAGCTCCTCTGCAGCTGCAAGAGGAACAGTGAAGCCTGCTCACCAAGGTCATGCCTTCTGCAGCTGCAGAAGCCTTCAGAGAGCCTTGGCCATGCCCCATGCTGCACTCTGACAAGGTGCTCCTGCTCTTTCACAGCAAGAGAAATGGGGCATGTAAACCCACTTGTGGTAGAAATGCCACATCTCATCTACTACCATGGCAATAGGTGGAAGCATCAGAATTTGCCCTGTACCAAGGATGCTGGTAGGAAACAAGTTTGCTACTGGTCTAAATTAAGAATAACCTCAGCTATCATTTTCATATTTTCTGCCCAGGAGATACTAAAGATGGGCATTGAAGGAATCCTACTGCTCAAGTTGTACAATGCTGACTGGGCTGTACTTCTAAAGTGCATGTAAGTACTTAAATTATGTTTCACAACAAAAGAGATTCAGTAAAAATCCCACCAAATCCCACAAGAAAACTGATAAAAGAAATCTGTGACATACTTAACAAATCCACTGGTTGCAACAGCTTTGGAATGGCCTGAGAAGTGCTGAAATAAAATGTTTCCTTGTGACACCCATTACTTAAGGTGGATTTCTGAAATATGAAAAGTGGATTCTTTTTAACTGAGTTTCGTATCCCAAACAGATCACAGAGGAATTCTTATCTGACTTTTGTGTATAATGCAACCAAGTCCTCTGTAGTTTGGCATCTCAATAGTTCCTTTTATAAGAACTTGTTTTCAGTTTATAAATTTTGCCAAGCTAAGTATTTGGGATAAAAACTCCCAGGCTCCATCTCTGCCTTAGGCTGATTATTATTATTATTTTTTTACATTTCAAGTGAGAGGATTTAGTCACTTCAGGAAATAAGACTCAGGGAAAACATATTTTGGCCCTGCTGGGAGGAATATAAAAACAAAACAAAACAAAACAAACAAACAAACAAAAAAAGGTCTTACAAGAATTTTGCTGAGTAACTCCTCTGTCTCTATTCTTCACAGACTGAAATTTGGAAGGTAAGATCCCTGATGTCCTTTTGCAATTCCCATGAAAAAACAGCCAGATTTCTGCCTAGTCACAAGCCTTGGTAAAAACTCATTAGCATATGCTCAGCACAGAGTCCCCAGAATCTGCAAGTCTAAGTGGCCAAAGATTCCTCTGAAGATGCTGTTTGCCCAGAGTCTACAGGGTTAAGCCAGACTTTTTTTTTGCCACTGCTTCCCCCAGATGTTGCACTCCAATGTGGCATCAGGCACAGGAATGAAGTGTAGAAAGCACTCTGTCTTGGGCTCCAAATGCAGGCAGAACAAGGGGAGAAGGGGAAAAAAGCAGCCTAATGTAAATAGAGAGGAGATCTAGTCCTTGGGGAGCAGGGTGAATGAACCAAGACATGAGGTTGATTGTGTAAAAAAATCAAAGAAGTGGCATAGGAACACCAAGGAAGGTGAAGGGAACACCTCTGCAGGAGAAGGTAAGACCTCGAAAAGCAGGGAACTGGCTGCAAAAAGAGATTAGGAGGCAGACCTGAGGGACAGCAGACAGTCTGGACACAGCAGGGACAGGTGAGACATGGAGGGGAGGAGAGGCACAGTGGCACATGACTCTCATGACTCTCATGACTGCCCAAACTAGGTAAGAGCTGCCTTATGGGAGACTCAGTCTCTCCAGGCAAAGACAAAACTGCCAATGCTTCATTCTCCCTTGGCTGTGGGTTACAGAGAAGGTGACAATCTACTGCACCAGTACTCTCAGCACCTTTACCTCGCTTCACCATCCCGTGTGTCTGAGCTCAAACTCCACGTCTGAAACCTCCACCTCTGCAACTGACATGCAGATATAGACCATCACATGACAAAATTGCCTTTCTTAGCCTTATTGTGGTTGAAGAAAACAAATTACATACAGAAAACTGTATTAGGAGAATATTTGAAGCACACATGCTGAAGGGACAAGTTAAGGACATTCAGTTTAGTCAATGTCAAAATGGTTCAGACAAAACTGAGGGGGATGGTGCTTACTGGTGCTGCTCTGGTACAGCTTGTGTTGACCTTGCAGAGAGTGTTATGCTGCCCTTGAGCATCACTTGTGCATTTCTCTACCAGATGCCTCTGTTGACCTGCAGCTATTGCCTGGGAATAGAGAGAACCGGTCCAAACAGATGAGGCTTTTGCAACAAAACGTGAAGTAACTTAATTTCAATGGAGTACAATGAGTAAATGAAGGAGAATGTAACACAGTTTGAATATGGGAAACTCCTGTAATACAGTGCTTTGAAATGTATATTGGCTATTACAGGGGCAGTGAAAGAAGTTGTAAGCATTTGGATAAAAACCCCCAGGTATTTAAAGACTAATGGCTATTTTTAAAAGTATCAATAAGGAATTAATCTCACTAACAGAAAAAAACTTTACAGAGCCCCAAGCTCCAAGGAGGATTTTTTGAGCATCTATAGACATGAATCTCACTGCAAACAGCCCACAGCTGAACTGACTCTCTAATCTCTGCTGGTGGAAAGACACGGCTCTTTCTCATACATTCAAAGTTTCCAGGTCACCTAAATTCCCAGTAGTCAAAGAAGAGCAAAGCTTCCCCTAATGGTCATTCTTATACATCTACCTCATAGTAATTGCTATTTTAACCTGAGTGTGTAGTTGTACTACGTAGTTGTGATCAGATGTAAGAGATAATACAGAAACAATGGTTTGTTATGAAAAAATAGATGAGGTACACAAGAAGGAAACTGAAAGCCACACAACAAGGCAACTGAAAGCTTTATGTTTCTATCATTTCATTATTTCCTGAGATGATAACTGAGAGCAATTTGAAGAAATCATCAGTCCTTTAATGACACTGTATGATCCAACAGGATCCCCTCCTGCGAACATATAAACAAGGTGACTTTTGTTTCACAGCAGTCTGTTATTCTGTTTTCCTACCCATTCAAAATAAACCTTGTTTAAGACAAAATAATTACTTTGCAAGCCTACCCGCAACTTCTTAGGGTGATGCACAGTCCACCAAAAATCTCAGATGCATGCATTAGCATCTAAACTAGCAAAGGACCTGAGTAACACTGGTGATGGGCTGAATGTGGCAATTCCAAGGGATATCACAGGTTGGCTTGGTCTGGGGATGTACAAGCCCCATGGTTCTGCAAATCTGGTGGTAAAAGAAAGGATCTGCAGAGCTGCACTCACTGCAGAGGACAAAGTGGTTTTGAAGGACACAACACAGGCAGGAGTACAAAAGTATGAAGCACAAAATGTTTGTATCTTGCTCATGCTCTAATATGAGCTTCAGCTGGTCTTTCACTGTAACATAAGTCAATAAAAAATTTAAATACTTCATGCATTGTTGGAGGGAAGAATGGCTGGTCACTAAAAGTGATATTATTCTGTAATCACATCACATGCATTTGTAGACTCATCCCCGCAGTTTGCTTCTGTGGCTTTAGATAACAGTTACTTTTTTTTTACTTTGTTTACCAGAACAGTGATAAAGAAAATGAATAAATGAAAAAACTGCATGAAGAATCATGCAAATGATCATAAATGGCAGATTTAGTATCACCAATGGCAGTTTTAATAAGTATCTTATAGGAAAGAACCAGCATCCAAATTTTAACTTTATATGATATCTGATTCTATGACATATATGAGTTACTTATTTTGGAATGACAGCCATGCGTGGTTTCTTTTTCTTGCGTCAGCTGCTAGCACATACATTTCTGTGCTAATATGACAGTTTTCTTTGAATAAGATAAAAAGGAATGATGACTGAGCCACAGGCTGCTCTGCAGCAAGCAGAATCAATTACCCCCCCAACCGATCTAATTGATCAATTTCAAATACAGCAAATCTGCTGAGCCCAGTCAAGTCATAGAAGGCTTCGTTTCAAAAGCAGATACCTAATACTCATATGAAATATGTAACAAGCCAGGCAAATGATGAAAGCATTAATATGCCCAAAGAGGAAATCACCTTATAAACATTCACCTTCAGCAGTTTATTTACGGCAACTACTCTGCTCATGCAACATGTTACCATTTCAATAACACTACGCATGTTGCACACTCTTATCGGTGTTTTATGGCCCAGTATCTTTTACCAACTATTGCTTGTTGCTCTGCTTACTAGTGCCACATCACAACATCCATCCTGGGCTTGGCAGTGACAGATGTTGCTATACATACTCTCAGCAGGATTTTTTGCTTAGCACCACAGGATGCTCTACCTTGGCTCTGTGCAGTACACAAACTGCTAATGCAAAAATCCCAGTTCTTAGTGGCTCTGAAAAGGCATAATGTTGTAACACCTTGATTTATTCCAGCAGACTCTTAACCCATGCACTTACCAGTATGTTTTAAATTTCCTGACACAACAGGGAAGTAAAATGCTGTCTCTTCTAACAGGGCCCATGTGCAGATGCCCTAGCAGTCAGTGCTCTGGTGTGCATAATTTTCTCACAAGAACTCTTCCATTCCCTTTCTCTTGAATGCAAACTGGCCACTAGCACAAACATTTCTTTCTTAAAATAGCAATATCCCATCTGTTTAACTCTCTAAAGTGAGAAACTCAGCAGCTAACCCATTAGGGAATGAGGAATGTGCATAAGACATGAATTGGTTTGCTGAACAATAGTTACTGGGCTCTACTAATGTTTTTGGGTTTTTCAAGTTCTTCCTCTTCAAAATATCTACCTCCAAAATTGAAGTGATGTCATTAACTGTAGAAGACTAATTGGCAGGCTTCTCAGGGAGTAGGCAGGTAGGTGAGGTTTCTTTAAAGGGCTCATGATACGTATGCTAATGTAAGACCATCTTTACTTAATGTGGATAAAGAATGGGAATTTGACTGTGAAGAATCTGAAGCCAGAATAAAAACAAGACTAAAAGAATTTAGCTTTTCACTTTTTAAAGATAAATACCTGGGGAAAAAAAGTCTTTCATTTCATAAATTTGCCAGGTTTGCAATCCATACAGGTTCCCTTAACTCCTTTTCAAAGGAAATAGAGATAGATCATTGTGCAAGCAGCAACATAAATTTCTGCTGTGGGACTTTTGCTAGGAGGAGTGTTTCAGTTATGATTTGTAACAAGCTTTAACTATAAAATGATGAAAACCTGGTACTTTCACAAAGCCCCATCAACAACAACAAAAAAAATACTGCACATCAAGTAGCAGTGCTTAAAATCAGTGCTCTTTGCCTTACACATGATGTGGTTCACAATTCTAGGGACTAAATGTCCTATGGATCACTTGAGATTTGACTCCATCACCTGGAAGCTCAAAGTTATGGGTCATGTTATTGCATGATGCAGACATTCCCCTTCAGACTCATCTGTTTTCTTTTATGATATCAAAATATAAACCCACCAAAATTCTTGGACAGTTACTACATGTCTCAGATTCTTTTAGGAGGAACAGGCCAAAGTCAAGCTTGCTGAGCCATACCCCAACCAGAATCCCCATGATTTTATAGATATAAGTAGCTAACGTTACTTCAGTGTGCCTTACTGTCACAAAGGGGCATTCTAAGTGTTAAGGTCGTATGCTGAGCTTTCAAAGATTCACACAGAAATGTACCAACATCCTTCATATATAGCTAATCAAATTTGAAATTACTGACATGTCACCTTGAGGAAGAATTTGATTTATTATTTGCAAAGTAATCCAGAAAACAGTGAGATGCACCGCTATAAGAATTACTGTTATACTGACTTCATGACTTTATCTTAGCTTTTGTTGTTGCTTTTGTGCTTGCCCTGAACAATAACAAGCAACAAAACTTTCTTTGTGCTGTTAAGTTGCATGAAGCTGAGATAAGGTTGCTTAGAAGTGTGTGGCTGCACAAGTGTCATTTGCCATCAATTAATGATATGTGACATAAAGCACAAAATGGTGTGAAGCCAGCTTTCTTCTTTGCAATCATCCCATACTCGATGGGGAATGTTGCCGGAAGTCACATCATCCCATGACCTTCCTTGCTTATTTCTGGGTGGCAGGACCTGATGCAGTAAGATCAGATATCATGCAAATAGCATGCAAGTTTTCAAATATCACTCAGTTTAAGTGCATACATAATTTGTAGCATATTAAGTGATTTGTGTTCATAAATCACAACACCGGTGAACACAAACCAGCCCTTGAGTATGCAATTCTCAGGCACAAATGAACACTAAGCACCTGAAAATCTGCCTCACCTTAAGCTTTACATCAAGCGCATGACTTGGCTTCACAAGATAAAGACAATGCTGTGATCTCCCTCAAAACACACCTGGCCAATTGCACTGCAGCATTTATTCACCGAGTTTTAACAGACAGTGCCCATGTATGCTGTAGACTGAGTTTTAGCACTGATATTTGCTCTTTGTTGTTAGGTGTAGTTCTGTATGCATAAGAACACATGTTAATGGCACAATGTAAGTAAGAATTCCACATTCGTGATCAGCTATCCTGGTAAGTAAAAGACTATGTGTATAAACAAATCTGTTAACTACCTTCAAATATTTTTGTCGTATAATTATATCTCGTAAATATCCTCACAGATGTATAACATATATTCTTAGGAAATTTGCCACAGAATGTCGCTGCTTATAATAAGGAAATGCTGTATTTGTGTACTATGCTCCATACTTACATATATGAAGCATATTTGTATACTTACAGAACTGCCAAATATTTCAGTTCTGTTACTATACAAACACATTGATATTACTGAAAAAAATTTCCTTCCTCTAACTCTCCTAAGTCTTTTTGAGACTGGGTTACCAACATACCTTTCAGAAAATATGTTTTTATATTGATAAGGCTACATCACACTAGAACTAAGGATACGATACATCTAGGTAGACTTGCAGCTAAGAACACAGCTTTTATCTATCCAATTAAATCAGAACTTATTCAAACTGTGGCCTTCACTGCTATCTCCATTACCTGCTATCTCCTAGTGCCAAACACTCCACGTGAACTACTACTAAACCTGCCATTTGCTCATAGGAGCCCATTTTGGGTATTATCAGCTAAGCTTTTGAACCAAGTTACCAAACCGTTCCTTTCCCAGATACCGTACACATGCTGGCATGTACAACATTCTTGTGTTTTACCCCTAAACCTGCAGCAGGTACTGGGGATGCCCAGATGGACCAATAAAATGAACTGGAAAACTTGTGCAGAACAAGGTAAAGTGAGATTGTGAACTATGGCTTTTTACCATATTCCATATTTCCTTTTTACCCCTGACCTTGGTAGTCCATAAAAGGGGCCAAAAAGTGCACTGTTGTACAGATGGCTTAGAAAACATTTGCTTCAAACTTCACCAATAAAATCAAGATGAAACTCCGATTCTGAAAATGTGGGGATTTTCAAGTTGCAATTTCTGTAACTAAAAGAGTAACAAGGGATGTGAGGAGAATTTCAAAATATTAGCATTAATAACTTTTTTTTTTCAGACAGGTTCTGTCTGGCAAATAAAGCCATTAAGTGATTCCAGTAGCATCAATATTATACACAAAAATGGGATATCATTAATAACAATGAAGAAGAAAAGAATTCTTATGGGAGATATAAAATGCATGCGCAACAAGTTAAACCCTCACTCTCCTAATCCAATCTGAGCCATTTAATTTCTAGGATTTTTAGAATATATTAAAAGGTTTGCTTTTTTCCCCCACAAAAACCTTTTAAGAGGCATTCATAACACTGTCACAAAAGTAGAAAGCTAGCACAGATGACTTTGTCTACTTGCTATTGAAGCGAAGGATAGGCCTGATGTCTAATCTGAAGCTGACCTAATAGATAAAACCCTTGGGGTCTCAAATTTAAATTTCATAAGCTTAATATTCTGCCTGATTTATGATTTGCCTTCTTAAACAAAGAAGGATGTACTTAACAACTTTACTTTTGTGTGGTTAACTGTTGATCTGAAGATGGCACATAAAATGCATTTACATCAGCACTGCCTAATAGGTCCATAATGATTCTTTATTATGCTTCAGTGAAAGGCAACTGAGTGACAAGTAACTGATTTTGTAGATCAAATAACTTTCTGCCACCCCCACACAGCTCCCAGCTGCTGCACACTTTATATGCCAATACAAATACAGTTGTAAAGTAGACAAATATATTATAACTATGTTATTAAATGAGACACAACACGGGGTGTTGCAAGTATTTGAGAGCTGTTCAATGCCGTGACTGGGAATTACAAGCATGCAAAATCACACACTAAAGGGGATTCAGTTCAAAATTACTGCAAGCTTCCCTCTGTTACTTTTTAATATATGATTTTAGAAGTGATTTTGCTCAGATAATACTTCTTCTTTTTCTTTTTCTTTCCTGTAGAGGACTGAAGAAGCCTGGGGCATGATCCCTCTCTATGTATAAGAGGCATTTAAAGCAAAGCATTTCAGTATAAAGACAGATGTGCAGAACTCCTGATTTTGAAAGCTGATGGTGATGACATCATGCACGTGAAAATGCACACGTGGCTGAAATGCTGTAAAATGCTTCTGTGTGCCAAATTTTATTTTTATGTATTACCCTGCAAGTAAATAATGATAAGACATCAGAGCCTGTCTGATAATCTTTGACAACAACCCTAACCCTGTCATCGTGGCCATGGGAGAAACCGGCACACACTCAGCTCTGACCCACTGAGCCTTTTATCTGTGTGTCTCCATGGACCAAGCAAATAAAGGGCAACTGGTAATTTACACATGAATCAACTTTCTTGTCAGAGCAGGCACCAGAGACATCCCTTTTCTCTACCACAGCGAGGAAAAGCGTCCAGGTCTGAGCTTGTCTCTCCAGAAATCATGCAAGCCAAAGAGCGATGTATTGGGAAATGGTGTGCTGGCAGAGGTATGCTCTTCCGGACGCCAGATAAAAAATGGTATCCGCAAAGAAGCAGATAAATACGGGGCTTGAAACAGGACTGACAGCAGTGAGCCTTTGTCCTATTCAAAACATGCAATGTCATACAAACTGAAGCCAAGATACAATCCCGATAGAAGATTATACAAGATATCTGAGTGAGTAATCTGTAAGGAATCCAGCCTACATTTTAATAAGGCACAAATCTTGCAATGCCTCAGGTGTCATTTCCACTTCCCAGCAGCTGCCTTTTGAAAAGGTACACAGATTGTTTTTGGGCTTGCAAGACACTGGACATGGGTAGGTAATAGCACTGGTAAAATAATCCATGAACTTTATTTGTGACGAAAATTAGCCTAAAACATTCCAGTGTGAAAGTCATCTGTAAAAATAGAGCAGTGTTTGCCTTCAGCTTATATCTCATTATGAAGAGAAACTTTTATTGGTCCATAGGCACCACTCATACTCCCTTTCCCACAGTGAAAGGCAGTGAAGCATGGTACAGCACAGTTCTGTTGAACAGACAAGATCTCAAAGGCATTTCTGTAGTTTAAACCACCAAAAGCATCATACTGCTATAAAACAAAGACAGATGTTTTATTGCTAGATTTGGCATTTTTTACATGCCTACTTCTGAAAACTTAAGTTTTTGTGCACTGTAACATCCACTCTACTATTGCAGAGATTTTTGTCTGCATTCTTAAAATGGAAAGGATGATGTAGACTGCCATCAGTGAAAATCTTGAATTAAATGTCAGAAGTTTGGTGACCCAGCACTACAATGCTTCCTTCTCAGCATCAACAGATTAGGTCCCTCCACTGATAGATTCCTGATCCAGGCTTTCTGGAGGCAGTGACTCTTGCTTGCACTCTTGGGTTCAGAAAGACATTATCTCCTTTCCCTGGTCTTTTTTCACCCTATCATTGATGCTATTTCCCTAAGCCCCATCGATCACTCTCTTGTCTCCATTTCTGTCACTTGTGCTAACATTTGCTTGGAGGGGCCAGGACAGATTAGAAAGGTAGGGATGAAAGTGCCATCACTGCCCACAATCCAAGCAACTCTTAATAACTGTAGGCACCAAACAAACACATAATGTACAGATATTTAAAATAAGAAAAAATAAATTACTACAGTTACTGATGCCATATTTAGCCTTCTCTAAACCTGAAATGTAAAATAAAACTTAATGTTTTTCTTCTTTTAACCCCAAGTAAATTTCCTGTTTTTTACAATTCCACCTTTCTTGGTTGTTACCAGCCTGTCTTTTGTTTAACACTTACCAAAACCACATTCATTTGTGAGGAAACTTATAGCACAGTTCTTTCCTTCATAAAATGTGTGAGAATACAGATCTGGCACAAGGAACTGATTTCCCATTTCCAAAAGAATTTCCATTAGATAGCCATGTCCCTGATGGACAAAACAGGCCTCACTACTGAATCTCATCCTTCTAGCATTTACATTGTGATATACAGTTTTAAAATTATATGGGTTGGACATGCATTCATTTAAATTGAATGGCAATACAGGTGCTATCAGATCTGAGTTTATTAGCGTGGTGCATTTTCTGTGAGCAAGAATTGACTAGATGCCAATGAGTTTAGAACTACATAGTGAAGCCAATTAGTTCTAAGAAATAAAGTGTTACTTCTCTCTAGTGTCATGCTAACTGCTACAGTATGAATTATGCTGCTGATAAAGATGTTGCTATAAGCCAAAACACAACTACAAAGACTTAATCAACTTGTAAAATTTACATAAGCATAGTAAGAATTTTATCTTTGAAAGAATTGCATTTATGTTGCTAAATATATGTCTTCAATGGCCACTGAAAACAAAGGTAAAAATCCAATATAAAATGCAGGGTCTTTTCACTGACATGAAAGCTCATTCTCTCTGTTTTCTGGTACTTGAACTTGGCCCACTTTGTCTGCCATTGTTCTGTAAATCCTGTGTTAACACCCCTAACACCATTCTCACCTGATTTGTTTAAAGTCAGCACTGATGCCCACGCTCACTGTGACTAGACAGTGACTATATACTCCCCCTGAGTGTGACTATAAAGACCTTTCCTCATATTTTAGAGCTTTGACCATGCACTATTCTATTTGGTTCCTTCTTCAGCTCTGCTTTCTTGATCATGTCTCACATAAGGATTTTTTTTTTACTTTCAGAGTTCAGAGACTTCATTTATGATGATAAATATAATACAAGGAAGAACATTGTTGACACTGAATCCAGCTGACATTGAATGATCGTGCCTGTCCTCAAACTAAACTCTCTCCTGCTCCAAAACAGTGTGATAGCATTCAGCTGCTTCTGGAAAACAGACCTGGGGAAATCCTCACTCCAGAACTGTGTTTAAAGAGCATCCCTTGGGCATGGGCACAGGTGCACCAGCCATTTTGTGAGGAGCACAAAAGCAGAGGCAGCCATGAGGGCTGTTCTCCGTCACTTTTATTTATTTACTAACTCAGACATATGTGAGCTTTCTGTCTCCTGCCCAATCTCATTTCAAACTCACTCCTGTCTGCAGTCAGCTCATCCAAGTGATAGTTCTCTAAGTGTTAACTTTAGCAATCTTTTTTCATAAACTTCTGCAGACCCACTTGATGAACTTCCTTCAAGTTCCTCAATAAAGATCTACTTTGCTGAAATGCCTGCAAAAATGCAAATAATTAGGCTGCTGGTCCTTTTGACAAATGAGGGGACTTTGCACAGTGCTTACAGAGCCTACAGTTACCAGTTTTCAGAGAAGTACCCATGCTGACAAATATGTTAAAAGGGCTGTGTGAAGGTCAGGGCAGATGCAGTGCATGTACTACTGCCAAGTTGGACCAGACATCATGAAGCTCTGCCTAATACTCAGTGGCTTCCCTTAACAAGACCAGCTGAAAACTGCTAGAAAAACACAGTCACTAGCTTTTAACCATCAACATATCACTGTGGACACCGTTTTGGTGGCTTACTCCATTTTCTTGATCCTGTCCAGAAATGCCTTTTACAGGCAGCTACAGAAGCTCTGAACTTGTACCCAGCAAAGATGGACAACAGAAACAAAAAAGGAGGCTGACATTTTGTCTTCACAGTCAGGACAGATTAAATACTGACAGCTCTTCTTGGCATGCACATTCAGAGGTGAAAGGTACTGTTGCCCCTCTCCAGGCACACAACCGTATGGGTTTGTATTTCCATCCTTTGAATGTATGTTCTTGGTTTGCCTTCACTTGTTGTACCTTGCTGTTTCTCCTTTTGCAGAAAAGCAGAGTCTGTCTCAGAGAGGCCAGATTCTCTTCAGGAAGAGAGAGGTATGTCCCTTACATTTACGCTAAGCAAATCAGACGCCTCCATTGCAAATCTGATTTCACTGATGTTTATCTGTGATGCTGGAGCACAGTGATGTGGTACACTTTCCAAGTTCCCTCATTAGCTTTATAAAGTTTCTTTTGTAGCTAGAAGATGGCCAACCTTTCTCATAGAGTTCAGATGTAGCAAATATCTCTTGCCCATGCTGAGGGGATAATTCACAAATACTCATTCCCATGTAGAATACACTAGGGCCATATTCTGACGACAAGTGACATGGTCTTACTTTCTCTTAATGTCTAATTAAAATCCAGCAGTGGACTGAATTAACTTGGTTTGCAAGGGAATCCAATTATGAACTTCAAGATGGAAGGGAAATGAGATGGCCAAACAACACTGTTAAAAGAGCAGGCGAATGCTGTCAGTGAAACTCAGCAACTTCCTTGATCACGCAACCCTCAAATAAGAACACATTTAAATGTAGAAATAATAACATACTCTCTGAACAAGTCTGGGAGAAGCCAGAGGACCTTGGCACCACCCTGCCTAGAGGTCCCAAGCACATCCTTCAGGCAGAACTCAGCTCATTAACACAACTGCTCCTTGGACAAACCCTAAATACACAGACAAAAGGGCTTCTCAGCTATGCTCTGAAGCTGAAGAAATCTGCTTCCACGAGTGACAAACTCCCTTGTGGGATATGACTGCCTAAATCATTTACATATTAACATCTCTGCTACTCTTAGCTGGCTATGGTCTGATTCAGCAGCTCAGTTAAACAATTTACAAGCCAGAAAGAAATAGGACAGGACTAATAAGAAAAAACAAGCAGAATGCAATTCACAACTTGGATGGGTTAATCCAAACATTAAATATGCTCCATGCCCTGTAAGGAATAACTTGAGGCAGTACCTGGGTCAATAAAATGTTTGCAGGAGACCTTTAGCGCAACTGTACTGATAAATTTGCTGACAAAAGACTTACGTTGTTTCTTTGATTACTTCTGTCGATAACTTTATTTCTTTGTCCACCTTCTCTCCTCTGCCTTTCCAGCTGAGCTGAGAATAGTCACATATATAAAAATAACATACCAACAAAAAGATACAAATTTTTTGCATGCATTTTTTTCCCCTCAGAGCTGACATAAATGACCACATGATTTGGACAGTGTAAAGTGCTCCTGTATCACTGCAGCTATCATGACCTGCTCAGGTTCACTTCTGCAGCATGCACAGACCTTCTCTGCACATGCCGAATCTGCTGCTGAGCCCCTTCCTCACACAGGGCTGATGTACACAATGATAGTACTGCAATTCCTAAGAAGTAGAGGAGAGTAGTGGACCTGAAAACACACATGGGGACCAACTGCAGGTAGTAGCTGTCCCAGGTAAAAAAAGCTGCAGAAATGGTGTATGCAAACCCCATCTTGGAAAAGAGATACATTTTTACATGTCAGGAATGACAAGGTCATCATATAGAAATACTTGCAGATGTGCCAAGCTGGGTATGTTTCTCTTTTTAATAAGGAATACTGATCTATTAAAAAAAAAATCTTAGGCTAAGTATTTAGATGAATGACTTGGAATTTTATTGGGATTAATGGAATTTGATTAACTGCATTTTCCTGTCACTCAGGTAAGTATTAATTATTTATTAATTTTATTCATAATTTTATTTTATTAATCTGTGACCTGCCACCAAGAATAAACATGAAATAGGGTTTTGCTCAACTTTAGCCATTCAAAGTATTCAAATCTGTGTCTCTCACATGCATAATCTCTCCCTCCTGTATAGACAAATTATGCAAAACACAAACATTTAACTATTAATAACTTATTAGAGACCACAGAGAACATGATTTAAACCTCTATGTTAAATATTGTTTTAAAGAAGACAAAGTTATTTGTGGGACAAAATCAGACAGCAATTTATTTAAAATTAGTTCAAAGAGAAAAATATTTTCAATTATTTTTATTTAGAAGCTAGCTGAAAACATCTCATTAAAAAAAATCAGTTTGTAAAAACATTAATGTCTGTTCCTGTATTAGAGTGCACTCCAGGTTTCAAATAAATCCCAATATACATTCCACTTTCTTTATTTTTCCCTGCAATTTTTTTTCCATACTGAGTACATTTTATTAAAATGAAATTTATATTTTAGGAATGAAGCAAATTGAAATATTGGCATCTAAAGGTCTTCTTAGGCAGTATTACTTGTTTGACACTGAAGGTTTTGTTTTGGTACAGAATATAAAACCATTTCCTCAAGATATTTTGTGTTCAGCATAAAATATTAAAAATATCTCATTTCCAAGAGGTCTGGTGGGAGTTCATGACAGATGCGTTGCATCTTTTTTTAAAAAACTTTTTGCAGCATTGTTGTGTCTAATTAGCCCTGATGATTTACCCATGATAGTATGAACTTGAGAGGAAAGAGGAACATAATCTTTGGAGCAAAGAACAAACATGTTTTTGGGGAAATGGGAGGGAGTGAAAGCACTGGCTTGAGGTGGTTTTATAACAAATGCCCCCAAGTAGTCCTGTGAGTTTTCACTTATTTATGCACCACCATATGATCCATCATTTTGCCTTCTGTGCTACAAACAGGCTTCCTTCATGCATCTTGCACTTTGGCTTTGCAATCACATTGCTGTTCCTGTCTGTGGCTGACAACTAGTTACAGAGCACCAAACACCATGGACAAGCAAAAGGTGAAGATAAAACTTGCCATGGATGAGGGGAGGCACCACTAATCATACACTACCCTCTCCGGGCCATCACCTTGAGATTATGGCCCCTAAAAATCTTTAGTTTTGCAGTCAGGGTTTCTTTCCTGTATGGGCTCTGTGCAAAAATACCTTGTCAGAAATTTTCTGAAGATGCAGAGTTTATCAAAGGAGGCTAGGTAGACATTGGAGAAGCTGAGCAGACAGACCCCGGTGCAAGAAGAGGGAATGAAGATTTCATTTGCATTCAAGATGGGTAAAATGCACAAAGTGAATATTTTTATAGTTTCAATTAAAACATGGGTGGTGTTTTTTTCGCCTGACTCCAGCCTCATGTGGCAAGGTCAGCCCTTTCAGTGAACAAACAGCTCAGTCGCCGCCAGTGTAGCTGTTATCAACAAGGGGAGACGTTTGGCATAGCCTAAAGCTGGGGCATGAACCCTGGCTAAGCTTAAGACATTTATCTGACAGCATCAGCCTGACACTCCACAAACACATTTGCTTTCCATGACCTCGGAGCATTCGTGATTAATCAAAAATGCATCTTGGATCTTGAGAACAAGCTACAAGCAGGCACACAAAAAAAGAATATGCTCTCGATCTCACTTATTGACTCCAGAGGTATATTGAATTTAGAAATAGCAGATAGAATAAAATGATCAATATGTTCTCACTTGTCCATGCAAGAGCAAACTTTATCCCTCCAGCAACAAACATTGATCATGTAAATGTTTTAGATCTGCTTTCAAGTACAGAGAGCAAAGGCATGAGGACTTTTGAGGAGGGGCATTACATGGAAAAGACACTGTGTATGTGCACTAGCACTTGGCTAGGAAGTGTGCTGTCAAAAGCTGTGGAGTGCAGCAATGCACCTGAGCCACCTCTACCACTGCGTCCGTTTCCACCAGTACATATTGCTAACATCCAGTTTGGGAAACACTGTGCCAAGTGATCTTAATAAAACATTACAGAAGATACTTTAAAACTTAATGAAGGCACATAATCTGCTTCAGAGAAAACTTTCTGCCTTAATTTAAATGAGACACAGTTATAACATATCCCCTATGCACTGTTTACAATTTATAATTTATGCCTCAGTTCAAATACACGACTTTCTGCAGTCATCTGCTAAGTTATATGATCAGCATTTGAATATTGTAATATTCTGCTTCTTGATACCATAGTAATATGATGCAGTACATTTGTATTTTAATACTTTCTTTTTTATTCACTAATAAGCATACCAAGCTCTAATTAGTTGAGATGAAAGAAATCATGCGCCCTACCCAGTCTAATTTGAAAATGGTTATATCTCTGTAAAAACTCTTCACCATTTCATTTATTAAATCCCACTCTTTTTTGGTTACCTACTGCTCAGGCTGTAAGTCGTTTGTGCTCATACTGCACCATCATTCTACTATAGCAAAACTACTGTATGTGCTTCAGTCCCTGTTGGCATGGCAAACAAACTTTCATTGCATGTGCTCTCAATAAAATGGTGGTACTAATTAGAAGATATAAACTCATGCTGAGACATGATATGAATTAGTGTTATGCATCTCTTAAGCTCACAGCAGTATTAGATTTATATGGTTGATGCCCTCAACTAATATTTAACTAGAAACATTCAATTTTTTAAATCTGCAGAAAAATGAAACAAAAGTGAAGGTGCTTCATTAAAGCAATTCACAGATTCTCAATAATCCACACTCCACTTATCTCCACACTCACAAATGGCAAACAGAAAAAAAAAAATTCTCCAGTAAAGACTGAGAAGAAGAATGGTGTAGTGAAAACACATGCTAGTGCTACCTAGTGTCCATCCATCATTTTTCCAAGGGAAGACCCCAAATGACATGGCAGTAGATAAGCAAACATTACCCCACCCTAGGGAGAAGGTTCCATAGATAGAGAGTTGATCTCCCTGGAATCTGGGAGTGGCTGTTAGCCTACAACCTGGACTACTGCCATTAAAAGCCTTGTCCTCTGTATACTTTTCACCTTTTTTTTTTTTTTTTTTACTAAAGAAAAAGGAGGAATTTACTAGTCCACAAGGGCTAGGAAGTTATACAGGTACCCTAACTTCAGCCTGATTCAAGACACTGCATAAATGTAGGTTCATGATGACCCCACTGCTCTAACTCATGCAACATGCGCTATGGACTCTAGATATCACAGTTGTGTGTTTTGACATCCATGGTGAAAATGAGCAGAAAATCTGACTGTTCCATATCAAGAAATATTTTTCCTAGTGCTAATGTGCCTTAAATACCTTGTTCCACAGCTGAGTGGCCTGGCACCTGCTGCATGAGAAATAGCCAATTATTGTTCAGTGTCTCTAATTTTCTGATTCAATTAGCATGCTTCAGAGCTTTCCAGTTTAATTGCAAACTACTTCACAGTCAGCTCTCTGATTAATCATTGCCCATCTGCAAGCCATCGCAAAACTTGGTGGAACAAATCTCTGTACGTTGGAATGCTGGGAGCTTAGAAAATCAAACTTGTTTTGGTATATAAAGCTTTAATTTTGTTTGCCCTTTTCAGCTGCACTTTTAAGATGCTCTGTACTGATTAAACAGGAAGTCCAGACAATAATATGCTACATTATGCATATAATTACTGTAAATACAGATGAGACTGTAGAAGGTTAGGTGCTAACATGTATGGAGTAGGGGGTCAAGAAAACACATTTACAATTAATTTCTCCCCCATTACAACAGAAAGGAGGTATTGGTGGAGGAGGGAGAGAGATATGAGATGGTGATGGGTCCCATGCATGACTCTAGAGGTATTTCTGCAACACTATACAGCAGTGCAACTACCATATGCTATTTCTGATTTCATTTTCAAAGGAAGCTGTTAACTTTCCAAAACCTAAAAAGTTCAGAAAGTTGTATTCAACTGCTTAAATACCACACCTATACTTTATTGTACACTTTCAGCTTCAAGCTGAACACTCACTGTTGGGTAGCACCATAAGCTAGCTCAGTTGTCATAGAGGTGCTAATTTTTCCTGTATTTTACTACACTGCAACAGTAATACCCACTGAACCAACACAGATGACCTATTTTATTCAGGCACACATTTACCTCTCTTATTCAGGTGCACATAAACTTCCTGTCCAGAAGACATGATTAAAAAAGGAGCAGCATATCACACAGCAGGGAATTAGCAATTCTATTACTAATAATTATTTTGTATATGAAAGTATAAACATAATTGAAGCTTACGGACCTGAAAATTTTGCTTTAAACTCATGCAACATTTCAGCATGCATTAAATTCAATACCATGCAACAGTGCTCGGTTTCCTGCAGCATCTTGTTTTGAGGATTTCCCTGAACTGGAGCTACTGTGAACATTTTGTTTCAAAACACTATCACTTAAGAACATGCTAATCTCCATCATAATTTTAGTAATTCCAGGTTAAAAAGAGAAGTCCTAAGAAAAAGTTGAATCAGCCCATTAACTTCTCTAGTCATCAAAGAAGATTCAAACATTGCAAAATTGTGATAATGATGTTTGGATGATACGTAGTGACAACTGCCAAGGAGCCATACTTCCTACACTCTGGCAGAAACAAAACTGCATTACTGGCGCAAGAGAGAATAGTTACCTAAAGCTGTACTATTGCTTATCAAGATGATGCTACCATACCAAAGATGGAATTTGGACTTCTCCAAGGCCCTTAGATGTTTGTAAGATTTCCAAAATATATTTAAAATATACTTTAAAACCATACAAATCAAACTTGTTTTGGTATATAAAGCTTTAATTTTGTTTGCCCTTTTCAGCTGCACTTTTAAGATGCTCTGTACTGATTAAACAGGAAGTCCAGACAATAATATGCTACATTATGCATATAATTACTGTAAATACAGATGAGACTGTAGAAGGTTAGGTGCTAACATGTATGGAGTAGGGGGTCAAGAAAACACATTTACAATTAATTTCTCCCCCATTACAACAGAAAGGAGGTATTGGTGGAGGAGGGAGAGAGATATGAGATGGTGATGGGTCCCATGCATGACTCTAGAGGTATTTCTGCAACACTATACAGCAGTACAACTATCATATGCTATTTCTGATTTCATTTTCAAAGGAAGCTGTTAACTTTCCAAAACCTAAAAAGTTCAGAAAGTTGTATTCAACTGCTTAAATACCACACCTGTACTTTATTGTACACTTTCAGCTTCAAGCTGAACACTCACTGTTGGGTAGGACCATAAGCTAGCTCAGTTGTCATAGAGGTGCTAATTTTTCCTGTATTTTACTACACTGCAACAGTAATACCCACTGAACCAACACAGATGACCTATTTTATTCAGGCACACATTTACCTCTCTTATTCAGGTGCACATAAACTTCCTGTCCAGAAGACATGATTAAAAAAGTAGCAGCATATCACACAGCAGGGAATTAGCAATTCTATTACTAATAATTATTTTGCATATGAAAGTATAAACATAATTGAAGCTTACGGACCTGAAAATTTTGCTTTAAACTCATGCAACATTTCAGCATGCATTAAATTCAATATCATGCAACAGTGCTCGGTTTCCTGCAGCATCTTGTTTTGAGGATTTCCCTGAACTGGAGCTACTGTGAACATTTTGTTTCAAAACACTATCACTTAAGAACATGCTAATCTCCATCATAATTTTAGTAATTCCAGGTTAAAAAGAGAAGTCCTAAGAAAAAGTTGAATCAGCTCATTAACTTCTCTAGTCATCAAAGAAGATTCAAACATTGCAAAATTGTGATAATGATGTTTGGATGATACGTAGTGACAACTGCCAAGGAGCCATACTTCCTACACTCTGGCAGAAACAAAACTGCATTACTGATGCAAGAGAGAATAGTTACCTAAAGCTGTACTATTGCTTATCAAGATGATGCTACCAT
This sequence comes from Emberiza elegans, assembly GCA_024865655.1. NCBI lineage: Eukaryota > Metazoa > Chordata > Aves > Passeriformes > Fringillidae > Emberiza > Emberiza elegans. Next base: position 2,650,481 of record JALJVW010000201.1, read on the forward strand.
ACCAAAGATGGAATTTGGACTTCTCCAAGGCCCTTAGATGTTTGTAAGATTTCCAAAATATATTTAAAATATACTTTAAAACCATACAGTTAAAGCACTGCCTTCCCATCCATCTAGCTGAATGAAATACCTTACAAAAATTGATCAGAAATTCCTGAGATGAGCATTGCCACCAAAAAAAGTGTGTTTGCAAACACACCTGAGTGCTGGAGACACAAAACTGCTTTTGTCATTTTCCCAACAATATTTTTCTATGCCAGGTGAGGTAAATGTATCACCTTCCAAGAATAATCTATGTAAATGAATGAACCTATGTAACACAACGAACAATACAGACAATGCAAACACAAGACACAGTCTTTCATTCTGTGACAGGTCAGTTCACTATTTCTGTGCGTGCAGTCAGTGTATTTGAGTAGGGTGATGTAGCAGATGTAGCATATACAGATTACAAATTTAGGATGTATTTCAAATCATGCTGAGGAAAATGATTTTTTCCCAGGCTACGCTGGGAAAAAAAGAACTGAGCTTTGCTGGTCTGTGAAAAAAAAGACTTGTAGGAGTTCTGCATATTTTTCCAATTTAGCTTGTGTTTCTGAAGTTATTGCAGCCTGTATTATCTTTTGTAAATGAATCACAAGATTATCAAATTGATCTCTCTATTATGACCAGTTTGGCATACAATCACAGAATTCAGAAACAAAGGCAAAAAATTGTGGTGTTTTCTACATTTCCAAGAGACTACCTTCTAAGTCTGTTCAACATTGCTGAAAGTTTTAGCCCTGCAATGCCCACTAACACTGAGGCAAGTTACACAGCTAAAGCCTGATAATCTACTCCATTTATATATTCAGTTTAGTAAGTGGGAACCTGTTTTTAGGTCCTGTGGCCAGGTTACCTCAACAGTCCAGCACGGAAGGCTATGGTCTTCCCATCACTCCCTTGACAGCTTACTTATGTTTAAACCCAGTTCATAAATGCCTTCCCAAGGTGAACTGGCTTCCCATTCTGCTTCTTTATTCTGAATTGTAAGAAGAACAAGTGATGTTAAAGTGCTTAATGCGTCTGACTCAAATGTAGAAAAGTCTGGAGGCACAGAAACTTGACCATCATGATCTCCTGGACCACTTCATGGAGGCTTTTGGAGCAAAGACTGCAAAATACCAGTGTCCGGAGAAACCAAGGTTCACAGTAATAAGTTGTGTTGCCTGGGCCTGCCCGACTTACAGCTGATCCTGAGAAGCTTTGCTGGGGTGTGAAGCACCAATCTGCAGACTCCCAGCTCTGATGCTTAGCCCCTGTCTTTCTTATGAACATTTCCAGCAAAACAGGTAACTTTCCCAGTGTAGCTGTTTGGGTTCCTTGCTCTGGAAAATTGTACAATCATCTTACAAAGTACTTACTGAGTTTTGGAACCACAGAATTGAAAAAGAACAACTGAAAACAATTATTACAAAAAACACATTACTTTCATTTCATAGAGGCACACTATGAAAATAAATGTAGCTGTTTCACTACCACAGGTACAACAGATCTGTACTGGCTGCCAGAGTCAGCACCCAACATTGTTTTCAATGGCAAACATCTCTACAGTCTTGCAGGTTCACCTCTGTCCTGCTGGAATTACCACCCCAAGGGGACCAGGGGGAGTGGACAGCAAAACAGTGCGTGCATGCTGGCATTGTATATGGGAAAAAGTTCTTTATGTCTTTGCTCTTAAGGTCCTTGACAAGTGACATCAAGTCACCTCTGGCTTCCAGACTCACTTGTGATCCTGCCAAAGGACCTTTGATGCACTTACTGATTTTCCTTTCCCCTTGATTCATGACACTGACTAACTAACACAACACAACACTATAACATAACATAACATGACATAACACTAACTACCAAGAATATTTCATTCTGGCTCTTTTAAACTTTTCCTATGGTGCTGTATGTTTGTTTACTTTTTCTTTTTTAAGCACAATTTCTACAGTTTCTAAAAACTAGATTATTTAAAACAGGTTTAGAAAAAAAATTGCATTCCTGTTGAATTTCTTGGTTTAGTTTGCTCTATTGAAGCAATGGGCAAAACCTCAAACTTTTATAATTTTTTCTGTTTTGAGTTGAAAAGGATTGGAAAAGCCACAAAACCAACTGGGGGAATATATTATTATTTTTACTTCCTTTTAAATTACTTTTATTTTCCTCATAAAGAGAAAATGAAATTTTAAGTACCAGAAGCTCTGCTTACTTTTTTCACTATCCCTGCATTAACATATTCAACCTCTGCTTCTGATATTTAAGAAAGGTAAAATATATTTCTTCCTAATTATGGTAACAAGTTTAAAGCTACAAGGCAGAGTGATTTTTACAAATGAGGATTTTATCTTCCATTAGTTCTTAGGAAACACTCCTCATCCTTCTACTGTCTTTTAAAAACTATGGAATAGACATGCACATCTAGTATTCTGGGCTGCAGAACTGGTAAATATGGAAAGACAGATTCTGGAATTTTATTTTAGTATTTGCTTAAGAAACAAGAACAAAACCTTTAAAAAATACCAGAAAAGGGAAATCTATCCCAGCCAAGGTGAAATAAGGAGGATGCTCCATAAGCAGCCCAAACCCAATCCTGCACATTGGAGCAGGGTTGCATGCAGTGCAGGGACAGGCAGGTTTATACATCATCCCCCCTGCCTGTGGCTAGACTGACACCAGCAGAGGGGCTGGGCTGCTACCACACCTCTCTGTCCTAAGTCAGTGGCTGAAGTAATTTGGAGGATGTTAAGTATCCAGAAACTACATGACTTCAAGAGTAACTACAGAGGTACCTTGTCAATGACAAGACCCTATTAACAAGTTTACTAAGAGACTTTAGACTTCATTACTAGCTGTTCCCTAAAGGTGTTGGTCCATCAAGACTCCAGCAGGATACAGCAACCTGCCTCTTACCTGACTTCTGTAGTTAAAGTGATGCACCAATTACTGATACTGCCTCCATCAGATTTCTGCTGAGCTCCATACGTGGCATATTTTCTAACATTTTGATCCAAGCAGACCACTGAAACTTAGTCCAATTTATTTCTGGCCAGGTATGGGCAAAGCCAAAAATTAGAAAAAAAACCCCTGAAAATGTCCACAGATGACTTTGTGATAATAAAACATGAATACAATTTCTCTTTCCCATATTATCACAGGCACTGAATTACCATCACATGTTATTATACACTTTTAAAATATTTATACAGCTCAGGTGAAAATATATTTCACTCAACAGCCTGCATATTTCAGTACCCATTTTTAGCTACTGGTCCCTAGTGCAGAGCAACACAAAGGTTCAAGGCATTTTTAAAGCAGGGACCAAAAGGCAACTCTTTACTTAGATGTTTTTCATGTAGTGGTGAATAAAAATTTATATTCTAGCTTTGCTCTAACTGTGGTAAAGTCATTCAGTCCCCGTCTGGGAATGCAGTCTATTCTGGAATGGGTAACTAATTTATTTCACCAGGTATCACAGAGAGGCATGATAGAAAAAAAATCACCTGCATTTGTTCAGAACCAGGACAATATCGAATATACTTGTTTATACAAGTACATATGTATATGTTTATGATACCTCACTGCATTTTTATTCATTATTGTAGCCATAAAGGCATTAAACTAATTTTAAAAAATTACTTCATATCAACTCTTTTGCATTATTATCAACATAAACTCAATATATTTAAAATTAGCTTGAAAATCAGTTGTTGTGCATATCCCAGAGGTGGTTTAATACATCTATCCATATATGTATGTAGATACTTATGAATATCCTGCTGCTTTGAAAATGACTCACTATGCTATTTCACCACAATTTGCATTGTTATAATAGGATATTGACTGATTTTAGGTTTAAGGGACTAACACGGTATTCAGTAATGACTCTGTGCTACAAGTTTATTGCAAGTGCCGAAGGTTCATTCACCCCAAGCAATTCAGTCAATAACCAATTTTTATACTTCTATCTCCTTCAAAATTCCAAACCAATAATCCCTTGCCTTTTTTTTTTTAATTATTTCAGTATCAGACTAACATTTCCCATGGAAATCAATATGGGTGAGATCCATTAGCCAAAAATCTGCAGCACTGCAATGCAAACATATTAAAAATATTGATCTTGCAGGCTACTGATGTTTTGATTGACTTTAATGTTTGTAAGCAGCAATAACAGAATTTCAATGACTGAAACAAACTTTTGATTAAAATTATAGATTTTAACTTTTTTTTTCTATTTTACTGTTTCAAAGGGTATTGCATGGTTTACTTGTTTGCTGTAAATGATCACTGTAGTGCATCTTACTCAGTTTCTCATTTGTAAATACTAAGGTCTGTCCCAGGTAACACATCTTCAGTTATACTTTTTGTCACTTTTGATGTTTTGGTTCCACTATATCACATGTATAGCACAACTTTGGGCACTGCCAGATGTCATTTTGCAGCATTTTCCCTTCTAAATGCTCTCATCTTGTGGGTTTATGCACCCACAAGCAACACGAATTTGACCTCACTTTTTTTTTCACTATCCATTAAACTTTGGTTGATTTTTCCACAGCAGCTGGCCAGGATTTTGCTAAAGCCATCTTTTTAATTTTGTCCTCCTTTCAAAATAAATGCCTCACATAAAATAAGGATATATTCTACACTTTGTTGGGTCTTTTTACCTTGGGTATGAATATGCCTTCATTGCCATAGAGTCTGAATGTTCCACCACCTGGATCACATTTACTATCACAGGAGAGAAGAGTCATCCTTGCTTTAGGGATGGGGAATCGAACCATTGAGGAATTTGGGGGATAACTTTGGGCCACCTGGTTCTGAAGGCTATGATGAAGTAGCTCCAAAGGAAGAAGTTTTCTTCAGAAGGTACCAGTACTGATGACTGTCTTGGGCTATCCAAATGGTTGTTTGCTGTGGGTGACACGTGGTTGGTGGCTCTTGTGTGCTCTGGGCTAGTCCTTTTGCCTTGGGGCTGTGTAAACTACATAGAAATATTTGGGAAAAAAGAAGTGAGACAGACTACTGCAAAGAGACACCAGCAATGGGCCTTTAAGACCTTTGGCCTGAGAAGACTCTACCAGAATATGCTGCTGCATCACCTGTAAATCTCCAGTGCTCCATACTCATACAGACAGTGCCTATGTACAGTCCTGTGCACAGTGGAGCTACAGCTTCATCATTCTGATACCTGGCACAGGGATATGCCACCTGAGGCCCCTTCTAGGTCCAGTACTATAACAACTTAAGATACATCCCCTTTGGACAGACCAAGTGATTTTTCTTTTTTAATCATAATCCCCTTTCTGCTGATATCCAACTCCCCAACTCTATAGCCCAACCTGGCTCCTGCATCCAGAGGGCAAAAATTGCCTGAAGGAAGAGTAACTTGAGGAATGAGGTATGTAGACACACTGGCACTATACTATAAAGCAAAAGATATGTGTTTCCTGTATATTTCACACAACATCCAAGGTACAGCTCTGGGACCTAAATCCTCTTACAAAGTCACTGCATGAATGGAGCTGGGTTAACACTACCCCACATGCGTCCCACAGGCTGAAGCTTTCCAGCAGGGTGCGATGCCCAGAAGACCCATGCCACCAACCACTACAACGTTCTGGAAAAGCCTCTGAGCACTGACCCCATGTCTCTGGCTCTGCAGTCCCATTAAGCTTTCATGTTTGTTACTATTGATTGCCCACTCTGAAATATTTAAACAGGAAAAGCAAATTAGCATTACTGAGAAGCAACATGTGGGAAGAAGAAAGACAAGCTCAGCTCTGCTGTCCTGCTTCTTTCACTGTGGGACATGAAGTGCTCCATGATGCTGCCAAACCCCTTAGAGCAGGCAGTGCTTTGTCTGTGCCTTGAGATCTTAGGAAGGACCAAGAAACAAAACTGCTTCTAAATATGGAATGATTTAGGCAAAGGACAGACAGCTTACCAAATCAGGCAGAGATCTCTTCTGTAGAGAAAAAACTGTATGGCAGAGAACTTCTGCATTGACCACAACCTTGTCTAGAGACTGTTAAACTTTTAGTCTTCAACCACCTTCAGGTAAAAAAAACAAAACCAAAACCAAAAAACCCCAAGCCTCAAGCCCAATAAACTAAGAACAGTTATGAGCCTCACTACAAAAAGAAATTCAAAAGGATTGGTAACATTGCAAAAGGTATTCCACTGTATCTGCACCATAAACATACATCAATTTATAATCCTCAGAATTCAAGGACCTTGCTCTCCAAACATACACAGAACAGGCAGTCTCAGTACAAGGATTTTTTTGGTCTGTCTCTGTCAATATGTCTACACACAGTCTGAAAACTGCTCCAGGCTGGGGAGCATATTTCAGGACTCCAGCACACAAGCTTCCTGCAGACTCAGCTGCCGGAGTTTTAAGTGCTGCTGCTCTCTGCTGCTTGTCCTGCCTCTCTGCTGAGTGACCCACCCCCGAGGCAGAATTTGCAGAAATTAACATAGCCATCATATTAATACAAATCCTTTTTTTTTTGCAGTTTAATGTTGTCATCTTGCAGGAACATGCATATCCCTCTGAAGTCTTTGGTAGAAGGGAGGTAACCAGCAAAAGGATGGGCTGAGGCCGAGGCTGTTAAACAGCCTCAAAGTCTTCACAAAGTCTGTGTTAAAATACATTTTAGATGCCTAGATTATGAGCTGTGAAGTCAGGCCCTTGCCTATTAAAACATATTAATTTCATATTTTCTGTATTATTTTGCCAGTATCAAACAGAAGCAGTTTTGGCTCTGCTGTGGGTTGAGTGCTGTAGACAGACATGAAAAGCTCTGCATCTCACAAGCCATACTTCAAGCCCCTATTTATTAATTCTAAGTAATGCATGGGATAGAGTACAAAATGTTCATACCATTCATTTATTTGCATATTCATCTCGTCTATCACAACAAGGAGACAAATTTAGAATGTTTTTTGTAAGATTTGCCTTCAGTGTCTAGCTGTTAGAGTAATTGCTAGTGAATTACTATTTGCATGAAACAGTCTATTATCCAGTATTACCCATTGAAGCAGATGGCCCTCATTTCAAAATGTAGACATACACGGTGGTGTCTCTCTCCTTGTTGCCCATCCAAGCTCAGGACAGCTATGGCAGACCTGGGTGAGGAGAAGGCCTGCACACTGACCCTTGAACATGCAGTCTGAGCTCAGCATTTCTCCAGATGGCTAATGCATTTTTGCCTCTACCAGCTTCTGAAAATTCACTAAGTAATAATGAGGATGACTTAAAAATTGTGTGATCTAAAAAATAATTTGAGGCTTCTTGCTGATAACAGCTGAAAAAAATCAAGTCTCTTTTCCACATCACTGTATGGGCAAAAAAAAAATCTATTTCAAAAATTGTAAGACCAGAAGTTAATCAGTAAATAAAATACAGACCACTACTAACTTGTTACAAAACTATAAATTATGATATAGTAGTTAGAATCTAGTATTTGCAATATTGCACATTAATCACTCCTTCAATTCTGGTATGACAACTTGCTGATGACCTGAGATCCCTCCCATCTATGCAACAACAGTTGCTGCCATCTATATTTAACACTATCATCCTTGACCATGAAATCCAAGCAGATCAAGAGACAATGAAGTTTAACATATCAAAAAAGTAATGTATCTGGAATTGGCAAGCAGAGATTTGAATAAAGGCTCTGGCAAGTCATGGCAAGGACCACTTCCAAAAAATTAGTGACACCTTTGGTGGACTGACTCCTCTTCCCACCAGATGCTATAATGCCAACTCTTCCCTTTGGCTGTGACAAATGGGCTTTAACCCTCTTCTGACTGAATTTAGGATAAAAAGACATCTAAATAGAAGTACTTAGAAGGTCTGTGACTTGTTCTGTACTTTCCTGCAGCTCCACACTGGAGTAGAGACTGTGCACAGGGTCTCCTGCAGCAAGGCAAGCTACATGCAATCAGCCTTCAAGTCAGGGTATTAAATTGGCCTGTTGTGTTACCTCAGGCTTATTAAAGTGCCTGTAACTGTTTGCTTCTATGTAAGAGATTGACATCTGCCCCTGAGCAAGAATGACACTCAAAGCAACCCAAACTGCTGCTGTCCTTGCTTGAGTCAATGCATGCAAACCTTACACTCAGCTACCAAAGTAAATTACTCAGGACACCCCACAAAGGCAGAGGTATGCTATGACCTCTGTGATTGTGTGATTTCAGCAAAGCTTCAGAAACAAAGAAGAGAGGGCTGCCTCACCCAGTCTCTTAGCGCACAAACTGATGGTCAAACGCAAGAAGATGCTAGACATATCCTAAAAAAGCACTCAGCATCTTCACATCCCAGTGACATCAACAGTGACACAAACTTTGTGTGCTCAGAAGTTTATGGACTGATTCATTAAATCCCACATGTCTGAGTGAACGATGCGTATTCTGAATAAACAAAGCAACCACAAGCAAATCCTGTAGGGCCAAAATGTCTTCTCTTATTTAATCTTAAAAAATAAAGAAAACTACACCCTTGGAGATGTCACCCTTAATTCACTTGGAGAAATTGAATTAAGACACTACTGAGTACTGACTATCTCTTTAGTCTATATACAATACAAAGAATCAATGATAGATTCAGAAATTCAGAAATAATCTACAGGCTTTCAGGATTTTTTTGCAGCTATTTATGTCCTTCATGGCAAGCCTTGAAGACTGAAACACAGAAAGAGCTTGAAACATAAAAGCATAACTTAAAGAAGTTTGATACAAACACAATAAAAAACCCAAACCAAAACAACTTTTTGGCACTAAAAGCATAAGCTCTGCCCCCTGCAGCTAGAAGTTACAAACTGAGAGTGCATATTCTGTTAAGAACTACTATTTTCAAGCACGGCTGGTGATTTTGGAGAGTAACATTAAAGAATCTTCAATCTAGCAGTTTTCTCACTGCACATTTACTAAAGCATCCCCACTGTCCAAAATCTCAGGAGTCTGGGGACTTGACATCATGGAAAAAAAAAAAAAATTAAAAGATTCCCAAGGTACTTGTTTTGATCTGGTTTGTGCATTTTTCCCCTGAGCATATAATTATTCCAATCCACCTATGGAATATGTTGCAAATGCAAGAGCACTTTGCTCCTTTCTTTCCAGGGAACAGAGTGGAAATTAAGCTGGCCACAGCCCACACAATGCGTGTTACAGGCAGTACTGTTCTCCGCAAAGAATTATTTACAAGCTGTAAGATTAGGAACTGAGCAGCACAACTTATTTCACTAATGTCACTTACTGCAAATCACTTTCCTTAAGATATTCTGGAGTTAACATGAACAAACAAGACTTCAATTTTTACTCTTCTGTGTTTTACTGTGGCATACAAATGGTTTGTTTACTTATTATACACTACATGCATCTGTTTTTTCATTTTATTTTCTTGCTAGCATATTCACAAAGACATCCAGATTTCAAGCTGATTGTTGTACAGATGTATTCAACAAATTCATAAATGAACTGTTCATAAACACTTTACTAAGGGTTATTTGTTATTCTGTGTGTGTGACAGACCATCTCAGCAATGCAACACATTTGTTTCACTCCCTGACTGGGGACACTCTGGACATCAACAACAATGACAAAGGATAGTAAGTTTCTGGTAAACATCTCCTAACAGACCTTCTTTTGCTATTGTATGTCAGACTAGAGAGGACACTGTTATCAATAACTGTCAGTCCTCTGCATCTGGACAAACGTAATAGATAATGTCACCCCACACACCTGCCAGAAAGCAAACCAAAGATCTGTGATATTAAAAAAATAATTCCATTATACATTACTAAAACAACTTTGCATGACTATATTGTATAGTGTTTATTTAATATTTTTAAAAGACAGCAAGAATGTGTTCAAAATTATGAAAAGAGCTTAAAAACAACCTGAAAATCTGTGCCATCTGGATTTTCAGTTGCTTAGCTTTCTTTTTCTCCGCCCATTCACACAGCCACGAACAAGCAGGTGCGACACAGATGTTGCATGCTCCATGCCCTGGCTCACAGCAAGACCCGATGCCGCTATGACCCTTTTGGCAAACATCTGTATGCCCTGTTCTTAAACACCTCCTCCGTGGAGCACCTGAAGGCAGTAACCCCAGATACACCACTAGAAAGTTTCTGTTCATGTCTAATCTGAACTCCTCCTGCTTTTATTCCTTTTTTGTACCATTTACCAGGTGTGCAGAGAACAGACTATTCCTTTCCTCTTTGAAGCACTGTTTCTGTCCAGGGCAATTAGTTGAACCTGAACAGTCCCCTGATAATAATCTTGGAGCAAAGCAGGTACTCACATGGCAGAAACTTGGCACAAAGCTTCCTTGTAACTGGAATGCATTGAGGAAATGAGGAACCTTGAGAACATCTTGTTCTAAGCGTGGAGATTGACAGGCTTTGCAGACATGATTTCTGACAACTGGACCAGAAGACAATGTGATCCTACTTCTTTTCAGTGGAGGTAAGGTGAAGAAAAAAGAGACCGCTGCTGCCGAATAATCATGTCCAGTTTGGCTAGAGATGAAAATTTCTATCAATTCAGGAAATGCAACCAATGCCATGGTAACCTACACAATAAATACTTGAAATTAATTCCTTTTCCTTCTATGAAGCAAAACCAGAAGGATATGGTTACCGTAGGTCAGAAAAAGTGTTACATGATGGCTGCAGAGGCAAAACACAGTCCATGTGAAACCTCAGAAAAAATTATCTGCCACCAAGAGATGAGGTCATCTTTGTGCTTGCAGACAGAACAACTTGTACAAGTCTCCCACAGGGAAATGTAAGGCACAGCCTGAAGTTACCTAGCTGTGCACACAGCTGCCAGACTGTGAAGAGCCATCAGAACATGAGACAACCTGTATAGCTAGATACTGAAATGCCAAAGTTTACAAGAAACCTGAAGGGGTCACAGTCAGCCTCAGTTTCCTTATGCATATCCCATTCCTGTAGAAAATCATGCGGCCTGAGATGAGGATCTTATCACCAAATCATTCAGCAGGTCTCAAGAGATTCCTCATTCCGGTCCAGAACTCACAGGTCCACTCACATCCATGCAGAGACTCAGCTAACTAAATCTGCCATCTCTCTGATGCTCAGACACTAGTAGTTGGCCCAATTTCTACTCAACACACTGTACTTTTGCTATGGATAACTATATGTAAGGTAAACCTTACAGTTATTGCCTGAAAAAGGAAAACTGCTCTGACCTTGCAAATAACTTGGTTATGTCCTTGTATACATACACTCACCAAGATTTTTGTATGTGAAAATGTTATTATGTATTGTAGTTGTTTTGTGAGTAGTTTTTTTAATTATTATTACCTTATTAACTCTAGTCATTATTACTTCTAGTTAAAATAAGTATCTGATTTAAGTGAAGGCTCATCTATCTCCCTGGGGTACCTGTACCCCGCTGATCTATCTGCTACCATGGTGGCTCAGTACAATTTTCATAGGAAGCAGGTGGCCTGAAGGCATTTAACATCTTGAGACCTCGTGGTCTAGTTTTCTAATGCCCCCTGTCTTAGTTTAAGACAATTTGAAGAAGAACACTCTGGAATGAGGTGCCTCCCTTTATGGATTCAACCAATCCCTTTCCATCAATAAGGAATAAATATGAGCAGATGTACATAAAAAAGTAACAGTTTCCTAACAGTAAGAACAGCAACAACTAAGAAATAATAGCAAATAATAAGCAGATGCAAAACTGCTAAACCTTGTGGACTACCCAGAACAGACAGAGACCCAAAATGCTGGGGATGCCCCTGAGTGCATGGTTTGGAAGACGAAGAGAAAACTGGTGTCAGTCTTCCCTCTCCGCCCTGCTTTTCTCTCCAGTTGCCAAGTTCTGCTGAGAAAGGCAGCAGGCATGCTCTGATGGTGGTGGGAAATTCAGTCCGGGCCAGAACACGCAGAGGGCCTTTGCCTTTCTGTCAGCAGGAGACAAGCCAGAAGCAGGCTTGGCAATGTGTCTGGGCTGGGGTGAGTCCGTGGGCTCCTCTGCTCGGCTGGGTGCCAAGGGTGAGTGGGAGCAGGGATGCCCCTGCTCGGGCAGCAGCAGCAGGCAGGCACCTATGGAACTCCAGCTGCCTCCAGGCAGTTCAAAACTTTTAACTGAAGTCTTTCTGAGACGAGGGAAAAACCCCAAACCCCAAAAAGAGAAGCCAAAAAGGAAAAGCCTCTGCCTAAGCAAAAACTAAGAACCCAGTGAGGCAAAACCCACTCCGCAACAGAGCATGCTTGGCTTGCCTGAGCAGACTTTAAAAGTGGCAGAAACCATACCACCACACCCTTCCCCACCCCAACTCCCCCCCGTTTCCCAGCGGCAGGGTCATAAAGAGACAGAAACACTTTTGGGCACAAATAGGTACGGAATACAATAACCGTTTGGGTTACCACAGCTGACACCCCCACTGAGACAAAACAGCATACAAGCAGCATAAGGCTGCCCTGCAACACCCCTGCTAATGCTGCTCATAATGATAAGTCATTAGGGATGCTACTCTGAGCAGACTTTTGGAGATGAATGATGGATTGCTGACAACAACAGCAGGACAGAAAAAGTAAAACAGACGTACTTTCTACAGAGTGGAAAACCCAGAGGCAACATGCTACCTCTGAGCAGCAAGAATGTAAGAAAAGCAAGTATGTATGACTCGTAGATCAAGACTTCCTTATGTGAACACCAGGGATCAGTACAGGTCAGAAAAATTTAAAATACACTGAAAACCCATTGACTTAGGAATCTCCTCAAGGTTTTAAAGTTAATGGAAACGCAAATTTTCTGTCAGAGGAAGCCTATGAACCAAAACACACAGAAAGTGAAACTAGGATACAGATTCTGCAAAGACCCAGTTTTTGTGCCTCAGATTTTTACTTCTTGCCTACATATGTATATGCAACATCTGAAATGAAAGTATATCCCTTTTATCTCACCTAGAGACAGATGTCTCACACAGACATGGTGTTTCTACCAAAAGAGATTACAAAACTTTCTGGAAGATGCTCATCATAGAGGAAGGGAGCACACATGCTTAATTACAAGTAAACAATTAGAAAAAAGATAATTCTAAATAATTAAAAAAGCAGATCCACCACCATAGCAGTAGATCATCCCTTCAGCATGTAAGAGGAATTTGAGATGAAGCAGTAGCACAACTGGGCAATGCTGCCTGCAATTGATAAACTGATGCTCCCTCCTCATAGCCCATTTTTAATTTTTAAGAAAGAAATCAGTGAGCGCAGATAAAACATGGAGGGCTGCAATCCCCTGGAGTGATCTTGTCACAACACGTGTTACTACAGTTCTACACATTTTCCTTTGCACTTTGTTGTATGTAGTAGAGCAACATAATTAACCAGTAGTAGGTACTGTTTATATTAGCTCTCAAAAGGTTAAGAAGCCGATTATAGCTAAAATCAGCTTTGCCTGGGGCTTCAGTGGCTCTGTGTAATCAAATTAGACAAGCAGGGCACAGTGTCACCTAACACAAACCATGACACTTTCTTCTCTGTTTTGACCTTTTTCATTAGATGAGCAGACCAGGTTTTAGCTTAGTCCAAACATTTTGAACAGATTAGTTCCCAATAAACTCTGAGTGATAAGTCAGGCATTCATCGACATCCTTTTCTTGAGTGACTCATGGAGACCACACTCGAGAGGTTCCTCAGTAGTAGTGCCAACCTTGCTTTCCCCCAAAATAACATCTTCAATTAATTATTTCTGGGGAGAGAGGGGGTAGTGTGGGGGTGGACAAGGTTTTGAAAGGTGAATGGCAATTACTTCAAATCACAGAATATCTTTAGTCTCCATAATTATCTCTAGTTTTATTATTTTGAATTCTAGAGTTGCAGAACAACAAACAGGTAACTTCATAAACACAGCAGAGAAGGCATGAGCATTTCTAAGGAACCAGGAGTAACCCACTTGGCATAGTTGTGGCTCACTCTCTTTATGTAGCTTCACTGCTCTTTGAAGTCAAGCAAGGTGAACACTACAATGGAGGTGCTAAAGGAGGTTTAATTATGTAGACAGAGGATCAAGCCAGCCTGACATCAGAAGGATCTACACCACCATATCACAAGTAAATGTAAATGTAGGCTGCAGTGCCTATTGCTTCCACAGTCTTGCCATCTTGGAGCTTGAAGGAAACAAAATATTAAGAAGGAAAATTATATATAAAGAATAATAATGGGAAATTTAGATAACAATGTGTGAGTTAAAGAATTTACTACCCTTTCCTGAATTTTCTGCGCTAATCTAAAATATTTTTTTGGATCCTTACATATTTGATCTGTAACTTCAAGTCCAGCTTTCCTTGTGGATGTACTGCAGCTGACACACAACTTTTATGTTGTGAAAGTAAGCATATGAAAGCTTCTGCAGATGACTTGTGCATATTTATTTGCAGACAACAAAATCCAAACTTGTTATTTTAATTGATTAAGTCATAAATGAAAAGTTACAGAAATCACGGTCCCGTGCTTGCACACCGTTGTTGGTTCCTGCTAATCCAGCAGTACTTCATGCATTTGTATGTGGTTAGCCTGCCTTGCCATAGCTGTGTATCACACTCCTATGCTGCAAGCTGTGCAAGAAAGTTAATATACCAAGTTTAACAGAAGGACAGGAGACATGATGTCCTCCTGTATATTCAATGAACTTCAAATTACTGTGCTGTTACTAGTCTGCACAGTTTATTTAAGAGAAATGCATGTCTTAAGAAGACAAAAAATCTATCGCACAGCAAAATATATGAATGTATTGATGGAGTGTCTACAATTTTTACAAATAACCTTACTTTTTGATTGCAACATCAGCCAGCCAGGAAGCTCTCATCTATGCGTCTACAAGTTTAAAGCAGAGCCATGTTCTTCAGAGAGAACACACATTATCCATATATACATTACAGATTTAACATAAGTCCCTGTCTAATTTTTTCATATGTCAGCTTTTTAGAATACTTTTTTGTCAACTGATTGTGGTACACAATAATTCAATTATTTACATCTAGTGGCAACCACCATCCAGGCAAAACAGTCTATTGTCTGCCTTCCCATTTCTGTACGGAGATCTGCCACATGTTCTGATGCAGAAGCACGTAATTTGTGTGTGTGGGTGAGGATAAGACAACCCCCTGATGGGACACTGCAGCCACACACAGCAGGTTGGCTCCATGTGGGGCCATCTCTGCTGTCCCAGCTCAGCTGGGACAAACCACCAGCATCCCCACTACTGCCAAAATCCTTCCTTGTAACAGGAAGAAATAAAGGAAAAAAAAATCAACTTTCAACACCCGCAAAGGGCATTTTCAAAATATAAGATTATGTAAGGAAACAGAGAAATTCTCCTTAATGAGTGATTGGTTCTTTCAGTGGTAATTTCTCTTTGTTGCAAAGAATGTCTGTAAATGGATTAATGGCATTTAGCTGTAAAGTATGTCATTGATCTGTACTGAATATAAAAACTCTTATATGAAACACACTCAAGGATCACACTCGCTCCTAACTTCCCATTAATATGTCATCTGCAAGACAAATTGTATTCAGAAATTAAAGCACCATTTAAAAAAACCCCAGGCACAAATCTCCTGATCAGAAAATAACAGTGTACCAATTTAAGGTGTTGAACAATATTAATACTACAATAAATTATTATTCTGGTACATTTTAGTTTTCTTCTATCAGTTCAGAGAATGTAGCACAGCCCTGTGCTAATACAATTGAATTTTTTCAGGGACTCCCAAAATATAAAATACAAAAATGTTGCCTCCAAGATCTCTACCACTAATACAAAAGAATCAACAACAGTTCAGCAATAAATGGTGCAATCATTGCATCATTGTGGCATACTGTTTTGAGGTACATGAGCAGGAATAGGGATGGGAACTTATTTCGTTGCACGTGAATATATGTGAATATGTGAAGATATCCTGGAGTGCCATGGCTGGTTACGTCAAGCTACAGGTGACATCTGGACCTCAGTAACAGCCCACACAGCTTGCACAGCCCCTCTGTCAGGGGTTGTTACCCCGGGGTAACACTCTCACAGGGAACTTCCTCAAAGCAGACAGCTTTATTAGAGTCAGCCAAATGAGAGTGTGCATATGTAAATCACTGTTGAGTTTGTACTAAATCTTTAATGTCTTAATGCCTTCATTTGCCTTTTTCCCCTGACTTTGACACTGCTCCACTGCGAACAGCTATATTTAATTTACAAGTTTTTCTGGCTATTTTTTTCCCCTCCCCAAAATCAGAAGGCAGGAAGTAGATGGGTGTAACTTAAAGAGGCAGCTGAGATGAGCTGCTGGCAGGGTGAAGTGGTAGGTTTTAGTAATAGCTGGAAGCTGTAAGTGGTTCTAAGCTTTGAAGTCAGTGCAGCTTTGATGTGCTACTCCCATAGTAAATCGCAAGATAGTCTTGAAAGAAAAAGATTTCCCAAATACCATCCAAGTGTCATTGCTTGTAAAATCCTTGTATGATTTTTTTCCCTCTGTTGAACTTTAAATCTATCATTGGACTGCTCTCACTCCCTGTCAGTCACTCCTGGTCTGTTTTAAAGTGTCTTGGTTAAAAGGATAATTACACCCATGCTCGATTTGGTGGAGACAAGCAGATTGCTGCATGTTATTTTGCATTGCTGAAATGCTTCTGAGCATCTTCCTCCCCAGATCTACAGTGCTCAGACATCATGCAGGACCACAGGGTGGGATGCTGGAGCAGCAAAGGGCTGAGACTGTAATCCAAAGAGTCATCTCTGCTGGTGTACCCAGGGAGAGCAGCTTGTCTCCAGTTCACGCAACACAGCTGCCACAGCTCTCCTGAGACAAAATATCCACGAGGTGATAAGGAGGAAATAACCCTCCTCTGGTCTGCCCAATACTTCAGGAGAAGTGACAGCATGATGCCTGGGAAAGAGACTCTACTATTGTTAAGCCATGCACATTGGGATTGATGCTGAGTCCAAGGGCAAGAAAATCAAGCCCACCAGGAACAGGCAAGTTTTCTTGATGGATATTTGTCTCCCCCACCAAAAAACCACAGGGGAATATCTATTGATTTTTCCCCATAATATAGACTGTCACTGAATTGCACACTTGAATAGTATGAACCTTCACGTTCAGTGAAAATATAAACCAAAACATGTTGGACAGTTAGGTTTAAGAGAGCAACTCAGAAAAGCTTTATCTTTTGAAAATGGTTGTACAATGTCCAATTTATTTTAACAGCTAAGCCAATGCCTCAAATGTCATACACAATCTACATCAGAAGTGTATCAAAACAACCATTTTCCAAGAAGCTAGTGGGGCAGAAGATTAAAATTATTTAAACAGACTTTATTACTCATCAAAAAGCTGTATACCTGGGCACACATATTTGAATGGAAAAGGGAGACACCTGTCCCTGCCCATGGTGAGTGGCAGGAACTACCAGATGTTTAATGTCCCTTGCAATGCAAACCACTTCATGAGCCTGTGATTTTATTATCAGAAAGACCATACCTGTCTGAATAGACAGAAATAAAAGAAAATTATATGTGAGCAGTAAAGTACAGGAGACTAACATGTCAAGGTTAGAGGTCACTGAAGATTTCAGCCATTCTCAGAAGATAGAACAACAGACAACGCAAGGGGAAAGATTGCCCACCAATCTATTAAAACCTTTGAAGTCTGGTGATGACTTCTATCCTGCTCTTTCATATTAAGAGTGCACTCAAGCTAGATTCTGCAGACATATATAGTAGAAGAGGTGAAATTGTCAAATGCTGTGCTGCACATCATAGGCACTTACAACCGTGAGCAGTGTCCTGCATGGTTCTTTACCGGTACAACTGATAAAACGCTAATTACATTCTGCCCCTTCAGGAAGCTGGTGGTGTAGCTTTTACTGGGGTAAACCACTAGATATGCCAAAGCCCAAACTCTGGCTTGTCTAAGTTGGGTCTGACAACAGTGCCGGAAAAAATTCAGTTCCAAAAACTGTTTTAATGTGCACTGGAATAACGCTAACCAAAGTAAAGCTGTAAAGTGCAACCTCTCATAAATATTGCATATCCAGCACTGAAATCAAAGAACTAACTTGCTGTTGCTGCCAGTGAACTTGAGTGAGGGAGTGTGGGATTAGATGTTGAGTCTATTTGCATTAATTTTGCATCAATATCCATATTAATTCTAACACAATATTGTATCGAATCTGGGGACAGCACTCAGCTCAGTCTCCCTGGTGAATGAAATATCACTTGTAGAGCTTCAGTAAATCATTTAGTAGATCAAAAAGTCAGGCATAAAATCAGAGAAAAAGTTTAGAAAAAGACATGTAGCACAGAAAAGCCAAACCAGAATTAAGAAAATATGAAAGAGCCTCTGTGTGGAAAGAATAACTATTCAAAATCAATTTCTACTTCCTCATTTCTACAAAGAATAAATTTTACATGGTTGATAATAGCTTTGGATGATAACCAATCAATTCACCTGGGTGTGACTGTACCTGTTACCAAGATAACATTATTTACCTGCAGATGCAAACTACAAGCTGTGAATACAGCTAAAACCATATAAATAAAACGTTGTTCCAAGTGAAGACACAAATTGGCAGAAACCAGGGCTTGCCTGTATCGTATAGCTGAGTTGTCCTGAAGTGAGACAGTCTGACAGCAGGTGATACAAATGCTCATACTTCTATTTCACCTGGAATTTCAAAACTTTGTAAAACACAAACTTTATGATCAACCCACAAAATAACAGAGAAGTCTCACTTCTCTGCTGAACTCTGAGCTGCTTTGGAAGAAAGACATCGTCTACAAGGATGGAGAGAGGTATGGGGAGCTGACATTCCCAAGATTATGTGCGTGCGTTTTCTACTGACATCATGCAACATGATAGATTCCCAGGTGGTATCTGTTTTCCAGTTAACCCACATTTCTCACAGGCTGGGTATACTGGTGTTAACAACCACTTTGCATCTAATTTCCTTGTTTAAGGCATGTTCTTGCTTGGTTGGTTCAATGAAAAAAACCTGTGGCATTTGGCTGGTGGGGAAGCCCATCACATTTTGGTGCCATCTTCACTGGATGCTTGTGGTCTCTCTTTCTTGTCACCCAGAGATAATAGGAAAGGAAAGACACTATTTTGGCTCTCCTTTAATCTGTCACTGACTCCTCCTCTGCTTAGTGTACCAGAAATCCTACTGTTAGCTTGAATGAACACCTTGCCTCTCCACCTGTGAGGCTTCTCCATCCCATGATCTACTTTTTCAAAAAATGCGCGGCACTTACAAGGCACTGGTAAAAATAATCAGTTAGGAAAGACTAACTAATTAAAGTAATGGAAACTAAAAACATCATGAATGTTGCAGCTGGGAAGCAATGAATGTTGTTCCTTAAAAAAACAGGTGGAAATCCACTCCTTTTTTAAGATGGATGAGGAAGGGAGAGCCTTCATCTATAAGACAGTGCAGTGGTCAGGCTCCTGACACTAGAAGCAGCAACCAACTTCAGTTCCCATGTGGAGTCTCTTCTGTTAAGTTGTGGGGTCTCAAACCACCATCTCAAAGGAAGGTGACCAATTGCCAGTCAACAGTACAGTGTTCCTCTTGTGTTCTTTCAGATTCTTATTCTCCAAAGCTGCACCCATTCCTCTGCACAGGCAGGCAGATGGCAGATCATTATGGGAAGCTGATAATTTCCTGGAGGAGAGGAGGTGTGTACTTATAGAGGAAGGAGAAAATGGTATCAGACAGAGGATGACACAAATGTTTAGTAAGTTTCATCCAGGGCTATTAACAGAAGAGGAAAACAGCACTCTTAAAGACATTAGCTTACACTTGGCACTTAGTTTAAAGTAGTGGTCTGTTGGGACAAGAACTGAAGAGAGAGCCAACAAAACCACTGGGAATCTTCAGTGGCAGATGATTTAGGTGCTTAGCAGCCACAAGGAATCCCCAAGATTTATAAGCCGTGCTGAATTTGTAACTTGTGCAGTCAGTAGCAGGAAACTGTCAAAATCATAAACATCCAGAACACTCCTGAATTGATCCAAATCCCATGTCACAGCTCTGACACATACTGTTATCAATGTCCAGCATTGTACTGCTGGACACTGTACTTCAGCCATTATCTAACGTGTTTAATCTGATGGGATTTTACGGGAGGTTTCCTTTGTGGAAAAGAGAACAGATTTCATTGAAAGGACCAAGTTGAATAAACAGATGTCTAGAACTCTGTCCCCAAATTAACCAAACAGCAAGCATTCAAATGTAATTACTCAGAGTAAGGATGAATCCTTGAAGTTCAATGTATCTATGTGATGTCTGCTTCTGTGCCACAAGTGTTCTGAGATATGTTTATGTTCTCATTTGTTTCTGTTGCATGTACAGCTGCAGTGGAAAAATCCTGTTGGAGAAGACACAGCATGCACACCTTCAGGCAGGAATACCTTCTTCCATGCAAAGCCCTTCCAGTTTAATACCCAGTTCAGTATATAGTTTAAACTACGACATAATAGCATCTGGAGGCAAAGATGGTAATAAAAGATGACCTGCCTTGTCCAGAAAGGCAAAATCAGAGCTAAGGTCTGCCAGACTCAAACAGATCATCATGTAAGTATCTACAAGTCAAAACTGGCCTTCAGATTTCAAATACATGTGGGGTTTATTTATATGTACTATGAATTCTATGTTGTGCCTTTTGTAACATGTATAATGTCAAACAGTATATTAACAAAAATCTCAGGTGAAGTCCTAAGAACTTCTATACACATTGCCTCATTTGCATGTTCTAAAAAGCTTGTTCTAAAAAGCACTGATAGACATTTAACAGTGTTTGTTTAAAAGTACATGACATTTGTCTTCAAACTGACTACTGTGCCACAGCAGTGGCAATGAATATAATCTAAAATGGTTTGCTCTATTAACCATGTAGATTATTTCTCTGTTAAGCTGTTGTATGTTAAGGTATGTCATGCAAACCTATCTGAAATAAAACAATTAATGTGTGGGGAAATGTCTTTCGTATAAGAATTGGAATATAGATAAAAATGCTGCTTATTGAATGTTGTTCATTAAAGTATTCATTGGAACACATAATTATTCATACTATTAAGATACATATGACAAATAATTATTTCATAGGATATGGTATGCATGTTGTAATATAAGAATATAATATGATTGCTTAAATTAGCCCTGTCCTTAACACTATCTCTGTAACCAATCAGCATTTGAATTCTTAGCACTTGTCTGCTTTTATTACTATTATTATTATTATTATTACCATTATTAACTATATAATAATCACAATGCTTTTAAATCAAGTCTTTTAACTGTCCTCATGTATCAATGTGACAAGATTAGTTGCCAATGTAGGTTATCAGAAAATGACAAGTGTTTTCTACAGTAAATTGGGCCTCCCAAATGCTTCCTCATAGGAGGACATTTAAAGTGCAAATATACTGTGAAAAGGGTCTCTAAAAATGGCATTTTGGAGCCCGATGTTTCTCATGTTTTGGTTATCTCACAGGTTGGTAAACTAATCCTCTCAGCTGAGAGCTAGCTGGAACAGTCAGAAAACTGTTACATTAGCAGTTTGAGGGCAGGGTGCTAAGAAGGCAAAGATAATATAAATTTAATCTCCATGTGTTGCAAATAAATTTATCTGGCAAATAAAAAGAAAAGGAATGATGAAATGAACACTATGCCACTGCTAGTTTTTCCAGTTCTTGTTTGTTGTCTAACCACAGCCATCAAGCCCAATTTGACATAACTGGCATTACTGATGGCTGCTCAAATAATTTATATGCCTGGAGTATTAAACAGTTGCTTATTATCTAGGTTTATCTTATTACCTTATTAGGCTAATTCAAGTGCATAGAAGTGATGAGGATGTGATGCTCTGTTATTAACAATAGTGAAAAAATCTGATCTTGGGTCTACTGTGCATATAAATTAATACATGAAAAAAGCCCAGGAGAAGATGTTGAGAAGCTTTGTGACAGACAACTCTGGCAAAACAGTGAATGGGCTAAGTTTCTCCCTAGGCACACCTCTGCAATGCATGGAGAGTTTTTTCACCCTGAAAGGTATGACTTCAGGAGATGGACATCGGTGGTCACAAATATTAAGAGTTCCCAAAAACAATGAACAGTACTCATAGACAAAAATGTGTAATACCTTCCATGACTCTACTACTTTGGGCAGTGTCTTGATTGGATAAAGACAAGTGGCTGGCTGCCTGGGGCCTGTGAACCTGACCTGATGACATTTATGGGACTGAACAGAGAGAAGCCTCTGCTGGCAGCACACATGCTTGGAGCTTCAAAAAGGGTACTTTTTCTTCAAAGTAAGAATAAAATTGGTAAATTTAATCAAGAAGTGATATTTAAACATAAATGAATGAATGATATTTTTAGAAAACTGTTGGATGACAAAAGAACACCTAACAGCATTAGTTGCCCTGGTTTAGCAAAAAAGTGAAATCAGTTAAGGAATACAGAAAAAATGAATATCAGCTAAATAAAGAAAGCTGAAGTTATCTGAGTAAAAACAATGTATGGCTGGCAAACTTAGCAAAATCCACAAGCAACAAATGCAATCCACAGCAAAAATGCATCCATTTGCAGATGGAGTTGGTGAAACTGTAAATAACAATGCAGGAGAAGGCATGAAATTGTTCAATGTATGTTTCTGTTCTGTATTTGAAAAATGTCTTAGTTTGGGAAGACAGGTGTCTGCTAAGGAAGGCATTTTTCCCTGATATGGAAAAATGTAAACCCCCTCCCTTTGAATTGTTACATATTTGAAATTGAGGGGCTCTCAGGCAAAAATACGGGATCAGGAACAACAGTTCTTTATTAGGGAAGAAAACAAAAAAATAAAATAAACAATGCAGTAAAGTAAACAACACTGACAGAGTCAGAACACAACCTGACACCCTGTTGGTCAGGGTGCTGGCAGCAGTCAATTGGAAATGTGGCTGCAGTCTTTGTGAAGTGTCAGGGGTGGTTCTGTTGGAGCAGGGATCCTGTAGGAAGGGTGAAGTCTTCCTCTGAAGATACAGTGGAAGAGGCAGCTGTTCCTCTGGGAAATCCAGTGGAGAAGCCCTGCTGGTGTTCCAGAATCTCAGGATTATATCTGGGTAGCAATGCTTGGCTCCTCCCTCTGGGCAGAGCATCCCACACTGGGATGCTGTAGTTCTTATCAGTCATGTAGTGGCACTCAATACCCTGTTATCAGCAGATGTCTCCTCAGAGGAAGGACTGGGTGTGGAACAGATAAGGAAAACTGCCCACTTAACAGAAGATAACTGCCATACAGATGGTAAATAGAATACAATTGGCTTGGCAATCCAGGACAAAAAAAAAAAAAAAAAAAAAAAAAAAAAGTGTTTGATGAAGCACATTCTTTCTTGCTGCTCATCAATATCTTCTCAGGGATAAATATTTCTAAATTGGCAGGCTAGCAGAGTTTGGACTCAAGGGTCATAAATCCGCTAACTAGCTATGGATGTTTATTTAAAATAATGCTTAAAATAGCAGGGAAGGTATTGAAAATGGGAAAAAATCCTAACACAAATTTCAGAGAAAACTAGTTGCATAGGTAGCCTTACATAAATCACAAGACAAATAAAGAAGAAATGGATATCTAGGTCCACAGTGCAGTGATATTGGAATCTACTAATGCAGAATTAAGGTACAAAAATGTTATTAGCTCAAGCCAATGCAACTTACTGGAAAATAACTCCTAAACATATAAACTCAGTTTCACACTTTGATGAATTAGCATGTTTAGCTGATAAGGATTTTAATGAAAAGAGAGTATACTCAATTTTTTGCCAGGCAATTGATTTATTCCCCAAGAGCATTCTGAGGAGGATGAAAAATTATGTCAACTTTGCCAAACATTTTTAAAAGTGCTCTTTCTCCCCTTTGTTTTCAGCAACTAAATTTTGCTCTTCCCAGGATTCCCACGAAAATTCCAGACTGTCATTACACTGGAGCCCTTACCTGTAACAGTTATCACCTGTTACTGGTGATAACTGCTGCTTTGACAGCTTGCTTGATTCCAAGTACTGTGTCTAGCATGTGAGTTACTCCCCTTCATCTTTCAAGAGAGACATTAAAATGTTTTTCTTTTACTAGGAAGATACATTCCTCATTTCTTCCTCTATGTTGTAAACTATTACCACAAAAATTGGAGGAACTTAATTACAACTTTATTACTTAACTAAAACTTCAACTTATGCAGAAATTGGTCAATGTTTCATAAATTCATGAGAGGACAAATAGAACAACTCTAGAATAATTTACTCATAAGAAAGGGTTGAAAGTCAGTATTTTTCCACATTTCTAAGTGGAAAGAGACTAAGTAATCAGCAAATACAGCTATCATGGAGAAACCACTATTGAATGGAGATGTTATCGCTGGAGTGTCCTATGGCTATTCAACCACACAGGAAATATATACAAATTCGCTGCTGGTAAAACTCATGTAAATATGAAGATGGATGGAATGGTTATTAACAAGAAAGGTGATGGCCTTCTTTCTTTTTCATATTAGTGTATTTGTTTGGTTTATTTTTAAAAAAAAACTACCTGCAATGTTTCCTAGCACTAGTTTAAAACTGAGATGAAAAGCAACAGCTGTAGAAAGGGCAAGTTCCTCCTAAACTGACTCTTTACAGTAGCATGATAAAAGGGTCAAATGTAACTGTTGCCTAATGAAATAGGAGAAAATCAGGTAGCAAAGATTTGATATTACATTGGTAAGATGTAGACAGGTCTCTCTCAAAGAAGTTAAATGACTGGAGATGCTACACAGAAATGTATGAAAGCATTTGAAACCTGGAGATACTAACTTGCACTGAGACTTGAAAAAGTCAATCTATTATGTTTCTCAAAAGAAAATGGTGTGTTGGCTCAATGCCAGTATGTACTGAACAGCTCTTTAATTTAGTGTAGAAAAGGCACAACAATATCTAATGTTTGGAACCTGAGATCAGACAAAGCCAAACCAGAAATGAGCCAATCTTTTTAACGGTTTGCAGATGATAAAGGGAAGGGAGCAATGGATTCCCCATCTCTTGAATTCTTCCAGCCAAGGCTGAATGACTTAGTGGAAGAAACATTTTCATCAAATTAAAGTTTCAAATTTCAGTATCATATCTGTTGAAAAGTTAAAGACCTGTATCTAGAGGTGGACAATAAGTGATCTAAATATCCTTCCCAGCCTCAACTATACCCATTTGTGAAAAAAGGAAAGATTTCTACTGAAATGGAACTTTTTGAAAAATTCTAACAAATCCAAATCCAAATCTGAATCTCCATTGAAAATGAAGGCTGAAATGTGAAAAATCTTTTGGATTTTATGTCAATACAGACAAAGATTTTGGTACTTAATTTTGGAGGACATCTTTCAGGTAATACCTCCTTTCAGGTGTTGAGCTCTAGGAGAGTTTGCAATCATGCAAATATGGATATATAAGGCACTAATGAGACAGCATTGAGTAGTATCAGAAGCAATAGTCACAATAGTCTAATAGCTGTCAAATGCTTAAAAGGAAATATCTGACTTTAATATTTTAAATTATTCATTATTACCACAAAGACTGCCTTAGGGACAACAAGCAACTAGTTCACTCTAGTCTAAAAAATTGCAATGATAAATAGATATGTTTGAGTACAAGAATAATTTTTGATGAAATTGTTTCTCCAATACCAGTACTGCCTCAAGTACATGTAACTATTTTGTACAACAGTAAATGAGTGTTATTGAACTCCCTGACACAAGCAATATCTGGCAATTCAAGTCAATGCTTTCAATTCACATTTTTATGTTCACTTTTGAGTCTCTGGCACCCCAGATCAGAATCTGCAATATTGTTCAACAGGTCTGTATAGACTTTGTCCTTTCCAAAGCACTGTAGAGCTAAGCTACTCTAAGCACAACATAGGAGCTCACATCCAGCTAGGTTTACACGTGAACATGTGTAAAATGAAAAGCTGTCTGCAACACCTGAGACTGAGCAGGAGTATAAAAGCAGAGCTCCTTTGAAGAATCAGGAATGGGGAAAAAGCTACTTACTTCTGTGCTAAGAAGACATAAGTTAAAGCAGGACTTAGTGCAGCAACCGCCAGAGCTGTGGCTAAGACGGTCTGATGTTGCAAAGTTACCATAATAATTTTGAGTCCCTATCGAGGTACAGGAGCAAAAATGGAAGTGCAGGACCAGTTTTAGCAGCAGATGAGAATGTTAACATGGGTGATAAAGCAAGCTTCACACTGTAGATTCCTGCACTCCTCCACTTATTAATATAGCAAATACCTTAAATTAACAGGTAGCTAGACACAGGAACCTGCCATCTTGCAAAAAACTTCAGTATTTTATCTTTTCTCCTGAAATCCAAAGCTTTTATTGACAGAACTACATGCACATGAAGACATAAAATGCAAAGAGCTTTACAGTAAACACTGCTTAATGTACTATTAATACCCATGAATGACTAGTCAATGCAGAAATAACATTTTTAACAGAACGGAATAATTGCTTAATTGCTTTAATTTAAAAAGTGCATGGTTTTGTTCCTATTTCTTGTACTGCTGGGCACCTATCCCTGGCCATGAAACACTAATATCAGAAAACAGTCCAGAACAGTCCTCATTAAATGACTAGAGTAAACTAAAAAAAAAAGAGAAGCATTGATACACTGGGCTAAAAGCTGCTAAAGTATGAGCCAGGTATTGTCTCACCACTTAATATTGTTTATGGTTCCTTCTGCCTTGTTTTTTATGAGCAAGATACATAAATGTGTAAGAGTGGAAATGTAGTGAGGTGCAAATACAGCTGAGGAAAAAAAGCAGGAAGAAATAAGCTGATTCTTCCCTACAGCTGTCACAAGCCTCACTAATGCAATTACCCCTGCACACAGACCCTGTGGTGTTGGAGAGTCCATCTGACCTCTCTGGAGAGCCTCCTGTTTGAACGCAGGATCGGCTCAGCATGGGGTGCATCTACAGATAGACAAGCTTTTCTATGGAAATACACAACTGAACTCTTAAAACAGCAGGCAGGAGTCACCTGTTAGGCAAAGCCAACAGAAACCACCACTGCCATTATCGAATGGGTAGTTCATTGTTCCCTGGGTACCAACACAAACTTTGCAAGAAGAGCTCTACCTCATCAGTCAGTGCACTTGTGTGTGGGGCCACAGGCTGCACACCTGCTCTGTCAGTGAAGGGCTGTGGGAAATGCAAGCACAGAGAGCTCCCAAGGCCTCGAACATTGAAGCTCAGAGATGGAGAAGGATACAGTGTTTGACCTAAGACCTTGGAGAAGGCTTGAAGCTTTAGAATAAAAAAGTGAAATAGACGCAAAGTAAGAATAAATATTTGTAGTTTGAGCAGAAATATGTTTTAAGCAAGCAGAAATATGCCTGATGTAAGCGAATAAATATGTTAAGCAAGATTAGTAGAAAATCTCTAAGTCTAGCAATAGAATTTGTTATAGAATTGGTAAAAAATAGAAGATACAGCAATAAGTTTCTGTCAAGTTATATGATGAGATAAAAAGAGAGGCAAAATAATGTAAAATGTAGCAAATAATGATTGGTTTATTAAGATGCTAGTGAGCTTTGTGGAAGTAGCTGATTATATAAGAAATTTATAAAAACCATTGTAACTAAAGTTGTAACAGCTTCTGATGTACTTACAGCTTCTGATGTGATAGCCAAAAATGAATGTAACAACCTTGAAAAATATCATTAAAAAAACCTTACAAAATATCATTAATAGCCCAAACAAAGGGCTATTAATGATATTTTCTAAATTCAAAAAAAAACAAAATGCACAAAAAAGTTGTGCTTGGCTTGCCTAAATGTAATTAAGTGTTTGGTATATAATAGAGATCAATCTTGATTTTTGGTACCAGAAAATACTATCTGAAGACTCAAGAGCACCATCAGCACACATCATACCTGTCCCCCAAAATTAAGTTTGTTTTTCTTCTACCAGCCTGAGGCTACTTTATTCAGCTGTATGAATTAATTCTTACACTTTTTTCTCTTATTAAATAGCCATATATATAAGTCTAGGCTCCTCTGTTAATAGAACTTTTCTTGATTACTATCTGTGTTTCATTCCACTTCTTGTCTTTTAAGTTATAATTTCCTTATTTTACAAAGTTTTAACTACATTGGCTGCAACTGTTAACAGAATAACTAGCAAATTTGGGGGCCAACTAGGAAGGCTTTAAAAAGATTTGATCAGGAAATTCATTGTACTAATGTTACAACATTTTAACTTGATTATTTTAGATGAGTGTTGGTGCATATACACTTTGGCAAAATACTGAGAAGTTTAATAATCTCTCCTAAATAACAAGCTTTCACTGGCAGAAAGACAATGGGCTAAGGAATACAAACAGGATTCAGGAAAACAAACGCCATGTTTACCCAGCAAAATTTACCACAATACCTTTCCTGGGGTGAAGTTCAAGCCACTATCCTGAAACCAAAGTGATTAATTCCTGAACAGCATCAGACACGAATGCAGATCCATGGATCTGCTTTCTCTCATGCCCACTTTCAGCTATTCCTGCCCAGTAGTTGCTCCAATAAGATGGGCTTCTGAACTCCCTGCTCCAGAACTAGGAGAAATGTTGTAGGGTCTTAGACACAGCACAGACTACAGCTACAGTTAGCAGTAATGCAATGCAATCTGTCATTAAAGCATCTGTTCCATTGTCTCTGTCAAATTCCAAGCTGAACTCCACCCTCTTAGCCAGAAAAACTCCCAACCCTCGTCCTTTTTATGTGACGATCTTTAATGTACAGACCACTTTGAAGTCTTCACCTTTCTCAACCCTAGATTTTCTTATGTCTTAGATGGATCCATCTCCTCTGAGACAGAATTTGATTCCATTAGGAAGGTAGGCTAAGACTGAGACAGAAGATAACCTCAAGTCTAACAGAAGTCCTCAATTATAGCTGAAATTAAAGAGGGTAAGAGATAGAATTTTTGAAGTTCCAAACCCCAATCAGGGGAATTTGCACAAACTTTCAAAAACCCACATATAACTTAGTTTTGAACACTTGCTGGGATGGATCATCCATAACTTCTTTAGGGAACTGTCCCAGTGCCTCACCACCCTCAAAGCAAAGAGTTTCTTTCCTGTCTTTGCTCACCTAAACCTGCCCTCTCTCAGTTTGAAGCCTATTACTCCATGGCCTTGTAAAAAGGGCACCTTTCTTGTAGCACCTTTAGATATTGGAAGGTGCTCCAAGGTCTCCAAAGCATTCTCTTCTGGATGAACCCTTCACTCTATTTTCATGGAAGAGCTGCTCCACCCCTCTGAGCATCTTTGTGGCTCCTCTGGACTTGTTCCAGTGGGACTAAATCTATATTGTGCTCAGCTCCTGAGAGCTGGATGCAGTCATCCAGATGGGGTATCACCAAAGCAGAGCAGAGGGGCAGAACCACCACCTTTACCTGCTGGTCATGCTTTTGATGTGCCCCAGGATATAATTGTCTTTCTGGGCTGGAAATACACACTGTCAGGCCATGTTTAGTTTTTTGTCAACCAAAAACTGGGTATCTTTCTTCTCAGAGCTGCTGTCAGTTGACTGCCTGCACACCCTGTACTTGTGCCTGGGATTGCCCTGACCCACGTGCAGGACCTTGCACTTGGACTTGTGGAATTTTATGGGGTCCATTTCTCTTCTGCAGGCCCACTTCTCAAAATCCCTCTGGCTGACATCCCTTCCTACCAGTATGCCAGCTGGTGTCACTGGCAAACTTGCTGAGGGTGCTCTCAAACTCATTGTCATTGTCACCAACAAGATGCCAAAAGATACTAAACTATGACACCACCAGGCAAAACCAAATCCTTGAGATGTGGATGAAAGACCCTGAAGGTGGGACCCACAAAGTACCTTTTGCCACAAGAACAGACAGTGGATTTATTATGGCTTGCTTTTTCTGTATTGTTCTTGTGGTCTCAACATTTAAAGTGTATTCATTCGTTTTTGTAATCAAGTAAGAAATGAATCAATTGTGGGAAACATTGTAATTCCTTAATAATTCTTTAATTCAAAGCGTTAACAACTCTATCTGGAAATACAAGTAATTTTTCCACTTTGATGGTAACTTATTTTGTCTTTAGTGATTTTAAGGGAAAAGTAAGCAAGACACTGTGAGATAATCTGCAGTAGGAACTGCTCACCAACTATGATTGCCTGTAAAACCCAGTATACTGAATGGCTGAATATCAGATCCTTTTTAGAAAAGTTGGCTCAAGAGATGTGACTATGAGACAGTTATTTCTGAACTTATTTTCAGTATAAACAGGGATAAAAGATGGGCTTCCAAGCATAGAAGTGAATCTTTCTACTGCAAAGGGTTTATTTTAAAAGCTCTGTCATTGTTCCGATTGCTCTCATTGTCATTCATTGAAATACCAAGGGCAATGCTGCCAGGATTTGAGTGTGGGCTCGCTCTTTCAGTACTGCCTTCCCCAAAAGAGTGAAATAAAACCTCTTGCATTAAACAATAATGTCCCTACATCTAGTAATAATTAATACATTTATTACATATTACCCTAATGCAGGTTTATACCACTGCTCATAGAAAGACACTCTACAAATTGTTGACTTGTTTCTTTGTAAATGTCTTACAGTTGTTTATGTAAGAGGCAATTATAATAAATATAAGAAAAAACATGTGAGCAAGCTGATAATTCAGGAGCAGTCACATGAAGTTATACCATTTTAAACTATATTTATATTAAAAAGAACTAGCCTGGAAATAGTTATCTTACATGAAATCATTATCAAATATATTAGTGATATTAATTTATCTCAATGTATGCACTAAATACAAATATCCAACTTTTACTGGTTAAAATCCTACCCAATTTAAGTTAATTCTTCTACCACTTCAGTGCAGCTTAGGAATTCATTAAGTGGTGCAGCAACATTAAGGCCACTGTGACCCGTCTTCAACAAAATGTAAAATCAAGACTTATTATTTACAGCTCTAATGAAGCATTGTTGCTTTTCAAGTAACACCTACGATTTATTTTATAGAATACCTTTTAGCTTCTTTACATCAGGTGGATACAAAGAAAGGGAAGAGATGCTGTCATGGATTATTTTCAGTGTTGGCCAGTGTACAGTAAATACTGACCAGCTGCTACCCAAGTCCTTATTTACCTGACTAAAATGACCACTATAACATGCAGTCTTTCATAAGAGTAAAACAGATGTCAGAGATTAGAAGTGAATATTGTTTTGAAGAATTCCACTCCTGAACAATATATTTCTTTTAAACTGCAATAATCTCCCCTAAAAGAGCAAAAAGTTGCTAAATGAATGTTGGCTCCATGAAAATTTTAGTACTATATAATTTTCCAAAGCATGTAAGAACAATGTCAGTTCTATTGCATGTGTCTGTACAGAGCTGAGGATCTGCATAGTGAGATTCCCAAACCATAGCAGAAATGTAATCAAAATCTCTGGTTGTTGTGAGCTCTCAAACAAAGTAGTGCTAAATTTTCCAAACCTTAAAAATATCCTGTAGTAAATTCAGTTTCACCTGCAAGGTTAGGTCTCACTAACAACCTCATAAATGCAGACAGATATGAAACGAACTTGTCAAACGAACTACTGCATCCCAAAGAGCAAGGTCAAATATTGTTTCAGCTTTTAAATTAATATTGTATAGGCTGTGTCTTCCTTTGAACTTGGTTTTATATTCTACAGAAATACACTACCTATAGCTGTTAGGACACTTGAAAATCAAGCATGAAAGTTCAGTAACGGCTTTATGTATTTTAGATCACGTTCCTGCAGAGATTGGAGATTTTCCTTTTACATTGATGACTAAATCTACTTTCTGGAATTATCACACATTTAATTAAAGTCTCTGCATAATTTCACGTGCTCCTTGCAATTTATGATTCAATAATGAAAAAGCACAGCCAAGTATATCCAAAACAATAGAAAACTCACATCAACATTCTTGGATGCTGCAAATCATTTGCTATGTAAACTAGACTTCTGCTGATCAGCACTCAGCATTCAGGAAATGGCTCGTTTATTTTAACTGTAACTTACATTCATGTACTTCTTTAAAACCTTGTTACCAGCATAGAGGTGGATATTTATTCAAGGACCTATGATAAATTACCCAGTTCTTGTTATCACTATTATTTTCCTCAGACTCCTACATATATTGTCATCAATTACTTAAACAGAAAGGAAGACTAGAAAAATTCAAGCAACGAGTAGACAAGATAACTTAAATCCCACACAAAGCAAAAAAAATCCATAAAAAACCAAAAAAGAGTGGGCTGCATAAAATACCAGAAGCCACATGCTTTCAGCCACATCTGGCTGTAGAAAGGTTAAAATGCAATTAGAACCAAACGCATTTTTATATGAACAAGCTGCTTCTGGGCATAAACATGTACACTGGCTTACTGCAAACAAATGGATGTACCTGCAGAGACACGGGGACAGTCTGGCAGCATGGACTCCACTGATGTGTCCAGGGGCTCAGAGCTGGACACCCAGTTACAGCAGTTCTGTAAGAGCAGGCAGGCAATTCTTGGGATAAGTCAAAAGCTCAGAGCAAAAATAAATACAGATGTTGTGAGGACAATGATCACATCAACATACTCAAACTAATTTACATAGCATTCACAATAACAACTGGACAGTACAGTACACTAACTTATGCTTACTGACGATGAAATACTGTAATTTCAGAATAAGTAAGACCATAATTCAGCAGATTTGTAATGTGTTGAAGTATTATGTTTTTTAAGTGCTACTTTGAGTACCAGTAGACTTGAGTAGGTGCTTGGACCAACTAGTGCCTGAACTATCCACTACAAGCTTGAAGATTTTGCAAGTTGGCGTTGATATAAACAGGTATTGGTACAAACACTGAGTCTGGTCATTTGCTAACATTAAGAAATCAGAATTTTTCAGGGTATTTTGATGGAGTACACTGTCAAAGGAACATCCATGAAAATATGAAACAACATACTATAACTAAACAGAAAACATCAAGATACAATATTAATATTCAAATAATTTGAAATATAGCTGTGATGAATGTGCGTGAACATTAAAAAAAGGCAAATACTGGTCTCTGGGGAATTATATTCACAAAGCCTTTACATTTACCTTTCATTCCTGAACCTCTGAGAAGAATGAATTTACCATGAATTTTCCAAATGTTTTGCTCTAAATGCTATCTAATCAGAGTAGTCTATAAACCGAAGTATTAAATTATATGCTTTCAATAAAATATGATGAAACTATACCAAATCTACTGAACTGAAGATTCAGTAGATTATTATTTTCTATGACTATATTTTTAATGAGATTACCAGCTGAACAACAAGATCCATGTTGCTTGCTTTGTTAAAAATCTGAGTTTTTCCTTTCTGAAAACCTGATTAACTTCATTAAGTGGAAAAGGTAAAAAACTAGAGCAACCTTTTGGAAAGACCCATTAGATTTTCAGACAGATTTCTAAAAAAATAATACCATCAGTTCATGATAGTCAAAATGGACAAATTCTCTTCTGTAAGCAGCATGTATTGGGTATTTGTAGATGCTTGCTGCCCTAGTTGTGCACCATGGAGTCTGTCTTCACTGTGGAAAGATCCTTGACTGGTAGATCAAGTATCTTATTGTATTTCCTTAATTCATTCTGTCTGGAAGAAGATGTCAGCTGTGTTGCAGTGAGGAGAGAATTTCAAAGGCTTCAGTCCCCACCAATAAAGGGTGAGGAATGGCTTTTGAATAGATTTGTCAAGGCAACCCTACTGTTCTGGGACCGGGGAGAGCAGGGACAACATAAAGGAAGGGTTGCTGTATGAGATTAGAAAGTGAAGTTCACAAAGCATGGCAGATTTTTGTAAGAAACAGTAGATCAATGAAACTATTGAACTCTATGGAAAAAGAAAAAAACAAACACACTATCCAGTAATATAACATATTTTGTAAACCCTGTTAAAATTGAAGTATTTCATGAAGGTTTTAAGGTTTAAAATAGTAAAGCATTATAATTTTATGATTTGCATGTGTAATTTTAATTAACAGCTGAATGTGAAATTACAAATGTAATGTGGTAAAAGTTACAAAAGAAGTAGAATTTTTATGAAGTATTACAATCATTTGAAATAAGTAAATTAATATTAACTACTGATAGAACACTACATCAGAGAGCTGGAGATAATACAGAAGATTAGCACACAATTAACTATCTTTTATATACAATGTGACACTTGCCTGTAAGAAATAAGTATTCTCGAAAGCAGTGTCAAGATATGTAAATGGATGATTTGTTTTATCATTCATCACAGTTCCTAATAAATTCAAAAATCATGACATCTATAGATACTAAAAATAGGCCACCAGTGATACAGGAGAGATAGCTCAAATGAAGAATTACTTTATTTTAACAATTCATTCTGTCAATGACAGCAATTAGCCCTACAGACAGGCAGCGATTAGGTGTATATTTTAATTATTATTCATTTTACCACTAGCCTTAAACCTGATTAAAGTAAGAGATATCCAGGTGATATGCTAGACTTAATACCACTCAGCCACATTTCACATATGTAAAATTCTTCTTTCTTATAGGAGATTTTTAATGCTAATGTAAGTTATGACACTCCATCCACTTTTTAGGCCATTAATCATTTAACTTATTCTTTAACATCTACTTTCTGCAAATGAAATTAAAGGTAATGCACTTTTCTTATTCAGACTAAATGCTTAAAGAAAAATGGAGTTGTCAGATTCAAATTACAGGATTTAAAATTTCAGTTTTACTACATAACACATATTTTAAGTTTTGATTTCCCATAAAGAAAATGGGGATTTCTCTGACAGAGCCTGTAGGGGTTACCATTCTTTATATTTTTAACACTTAAGTCAGAGCTGTCAGGCTGCATCCCAGGTGATCCTCTATTCCCATCAGTCACGGCCTATAAAACTTTAAGTAAAAGTCAGGCATAGGCACTGTATACACTAAGTTTCACTAAATCCATGAGAAAAAGTAAAGTACAGAAGAAAGTTCAGGATGTGACTTGTTTTAATTCACTCTGTGCACCTATTGTTTTAGTGTTCTGCCATGGGAATGCAGAAAACAGAGATGAGCCTGATCTAGTAAGGATGAGACTCATAAACAGTAGTTTAGTTGGTCTTGCTCTAAAATACGACTTTTAAAATCTCAGCAACCTCATACCTAATTGTAAGAGCTTCCGAGTCCTACAGGAGTAATCATATATCAAAAAGCTGCTGAGAGAAAGGGTATTTTGCCATTTGTGCAAATCATCAAACTGAGTAATGAAGAGCTTAAAGAGGACTTTCCACCATTGCTAGATCAAACCAGCAGCATGAGGTGCACCCAGGACTTTGCCCCAGGTATCAGGCACTGCATGGGCTGCCTTGGCATGTCTCTGTTTTGCTGTGCATCAGGAAGAAACACTGGACTTGGTGCTTAGTATTTTGACTGCTAACTTGGCAGTTGAGAAATGGCTTTAATCTTGTTTATTTTAGTGGCTGGTATGGATACATGATTTCCACTGTTCTGTACTATGCTGTCTTTTGGATCCAGACATGTTTATTCAGCCATATACAGACATACATACTCAAATTTTTTAAAAAAAGGCCTTACCTCTCGCATCCACTCTCTAATAGTTTTCCCAACTTCTTGATGCCACACATTGTGAACTGAGTCTGTCAACGCCACAGCAGTTACCCTATTCTTTACTTCTGTCTCTCGTTGAATCATCTGTTAAAAAAGATTGTATTTAAAGTAATTCCTTTTATTGAATAGAGTCTGCTTACTCAGAGATAATAATCTTAAATCTAAAAAGAAACAGCAATACAGATTCTTAATTTGACTTCACTTGTTTTAAAGATTATACAATTCTTAAGAGGTCCAGAAAAAACAGAAACACCTAATATTTTTGATAAAAAAAAAAACTAACTTTTGACTGACTGAACTATTCAGTCCTATTATTTTCCATGTGGCTTGACAATTCTAGGATTAAAGGTATCATAGTGAAAAAATGGAAGATTCCCTGAGGACACCTTTTACAAGCTTCTCCAAGTTCCTATTTCAGTTCTTCAGGGAAGCTGGTACCTGTGGTTCACTGTAAGGTTCTCTTGACTATCATCTACTAATTTTCAGTAGATTGCTGTAGTTTTTCTGATGTACAATCTCACTTCGACTTGTATAGGTTTTTTCTTTTTCTATCCAATTTAGCTATCTTGCAAGCTCACCATGGTCCCAAAATTCTTCTCTCTTCTCCCTTATTCATATGCTTACTCAGCTAACACCAAAGCCTCTCAACATTTTTAGGATATTAAAGAGCCTCTGTTGTTGCAAATGACAGTATGACTAAATAATATCAGTTCTAAAACAAATTAAATGATTGCTACAAATAACACAAGTGAACTGACAAAGATGCTGTGGAGTTCAGCACTGCTATGCAAGATAAAAGGTACTGGGAAAGAATAGTTTGATATCAAAGACAGACAAAAAGGTTTTAATCTCCTGACATGAGTGATCCTAATTTGTAACACTGGATCAAAGAAAGCATAATAAATTATACTTACAAAACCAGCATTTCACAATTGGTGTCATTATCACTGTGTATGCTGCAATAAAGTTAATGTTTTTTTAAGCTTCCTTTTTGTATAAATGTAACACATACCACATTTCTAAAATCAGGTATTCTTTTCTCATGCTCTAGTAACTGCTTATCAGCACGCAGGCTGCAGCTCTGAACCCACTGTTCCATGTCCTTGCCATAAGAATGACTCCAAAAACCTACCAGAAAAAAAGTTTTTTGAAAGAGACAGTATCTAAAAACAAGACCTGTCAGCTACACATACCTAACTTGCTTTAAACCCTGTACATTGAATAACTGTTTTAAACACACCTTATAATATTCCTGTTCCAGTGCTGTGCATTCTAGCAATCATTCAGCTGCACTGTCTTCCACAAACCACTATGATTAAACAGGCAGAGGTGCAAAAATATCACTATCCTTGAAGCCCACATACCTACCAATTACTCAGAGTTATTACAGGCTGGGTGAAGTTTAAAATCATCACCAGCTCAGAGTATTCCAGCATGACTTCCTCCATGAAGGGCTGGTATTCAGAAGCACATCTAATGACCAGCAAAGATAAAAAATATGCTCTGCTTTGGAAAAGCAGTTTTTTCTCAAGCTACTTTGTCCCATGTTTCTGTTTTGAAAACTAGCCACCCAGTTCATCTTAGAACATCACCTTTTTCTTCAAATCATAAGAAAATACAAAGGTGCAGTTCCCTTTTTCTTTTCCAGACCTAGCTCAGGTTTGCTATTCTCAATTTCCCTATGCACATGTAAGAACTGGCAGTCATTGATCACCATTTCTTTCTAATCTTTCTTCATATAGTACATACAGTCTTTGCTTTTCAGATCATGTATGATATATAGGAAATAATATGCAATACCCAACATGCTCCTGGTGCTTGCCATTCAGCTTTGTGGATGCCTGCAGAATCGTATTCTCTTCACAAAGATCAGCAAAGTGAGTGAGGCTGACAATGTGATGTTTTTTGATAACTCAGCCACAGTGCTAGGGTTAGGATAAGGTCTCACAGATGCAGAAGCAAAGAGGGATCAAAGGGATTAACTGAGCTTCACTTACAGATTTCTTAACATTCAGCCCAGAAGAAAAAAATTTTGGTAGGCATCCATGCCCTTCTGAGCCAACTTAGAAAGAAATAGACAAAAACAACATATCAAGTGGGGAAAGGATCAAGGGTATAACCATCACTTAAACAAGAAGTCTAACGCGTCCATGTTTTAGTGACACAGAAATGTCACAACAGAGCATGTCAAACTGAAGACACTTTTGCTTCTATCAGAGCAGCTCAAGTTTACTGCTACTATGGGACATTCACTGATAATAATAATCAAGGAGAACAGATTCAGGTTAAGCTCAAGCAGCAGAACCTCTTATCAGGGATGATAATTTATCCTGTAAGAAGATACAAGAAGTCCACATACTTTTGGGCACAGATGCTTCAATACTCAGTAAATGCTTCAGATTCAATGGATTGATAGTCCACAGTTATAACATATTCTTCTTTTCTAAAATCAGTTTTGAATTAAGATAAATCTTAAAAATTAAATGAGTGGAATAAAATTGTAAAGGTAAAACAGATTGCCTTTAAAGAAAAAATGCAGTACCCAGCTACCATTGAAATTTGATGAAACACAAAAGTTGTACTAGATTCCAAGGGAAGGATACTGTGGGATGTATGATTTACATTTCCCAGGACTTGTTTTATTCCATGGAGCCTGTAGAATCTTTTGAGGTGGACATACTAAAACTGACGATATTTAATAGACCACAGTCTACTAAAAATACTAAAATTTAGACATTTTTCTTCAGAATAATGATTTTTTTACTGAAGCAAACAAAGGTCTAACAATTTTTTCCAACGTTCACTTATGGCTTATAATCTTTTTACATCAATAAATTCCACCAACAGAAAGTTTTCACAGCCTAGGAATTACTTACTTTTCCTGCTTAGTGCCTATTTAAAAACCTTAAACTATTCTTAGCTGACTACACTTTGCAGGACAGCTCTCTGTGAACCTCATCACTGGATGGCTCATTCCCCCCTTACACTCCTTCTTCCAATAATTCATTTACAACCAGAAGTGGGTAAAATGGCATTTCTCTATTATACGTAAATAGGCTCTCATGTATTAGTGCACCACTCATGATTCTGGGTCCTCTAGACTTTCCCAATAAGCTTCTCTCTTTAGGCATTTCCATTTTATCTTTTTTCTTGCGCTCCTTCTTCATAGTCACAGTAAAGTTTGATAACTTATTAACCATATTCCAACACTATATATTTCATTCCCTTAGAATGACAAGTTGTAGACCAGTTCTCCTTGCAACAAGTTAGAAAGCATTCAAGCATCCTTTTGAAAGTCCTCTTTATCCTACTGGTTGAAATTTTTTTCCTTCACTTTGGAAGGGAAGATCTCAATGATCTAGTTGCAAAAGTATTCAGCCCTAACAGTTACATAAGCAAGAACTTGAAAATCCCTAAAAGTGCATTTCTCATGTTCATACATCATAATTACTCATTTGTTGCTCAATTTAATAAATATTCTACTGCTAATCTGTAAATTTATATTACACAGTTGTCATAATATTATAATGTCAAAAGGTTGATGCCTGTAGTATCTCTAGTGTGTACAAATAAAACATCACTTCACACATACAATATATATGCAGTATCTTTAGCATGCATATATCGTCAGAATAGATTGTAAAATAGGCCTTTGGTATATATTTTATAGCATAATAATTGCATCCAATGAAAGCATCAGTGTGTTAAAAGGTCTCATCTTGCCAACCAGAAACCATGAAAATCCATGAAAGTACCAATTAGACTTTAGGTAAATAGGTGTGGGAGTAAATCTGAGAAACATTGAACTCTTTATATCAATTCTAACATTTAAAACAGGTAAAAATTCAAACTTCTGAGAAAAGTTAAAGTAAGTTAAAATATTTATTTATTTTTACAGGTTTTTATTTTTGCAGGTTTATACAATCAAATAAAAAAATCACTTCATATTCAGGAAGTATTTACTCTTCTGAGTTGTTTGTAATTAGGAATGAGAAAAAAATGGATTGAAAAATAAACTATTCAGCTACTTTCTTTGTCTTCCATAGTAATTTCAGTTGTGCCATGGTGTTACATGGTATGCACTGGGCTTCAATGGGCATGTTGACAACAAGTACTTGACTTGGAGCAATATAACTTTGATGCAAGTCTTCCATTGTATCCAGTTGCATCATACTGATTTGAGACTCTTTAAGACATTTTGGCATCTGCAAGCAGAATTCTTTCCAGAGGAAATAACTGGAAGCCCCTGTCCAAAAGTCCTCACTGATTTCCAGACATGGAATGAATTTTCAGCAGAAATTCCAGTGGATCAACCCAGCTTCAGCTGGACACTGCAATACTTATGAATGCAATGGTAGATAGGAGGAGAGAAGAAATAATGTGATAGGAATAGTGTGCAAGAGGCAATTTTTACTTCCTTTTGGAAAGGAACGTGGATTCCTTTTTGGTAACTTCATATGCTCTCCTTGTAACTTGCTTGTTACCACTCTAGAGTCAACATCCTCTTCAACCATCATTTCACTCAGTCTCATAAGAACCAATTAACTAGCCTGTCTGCCTGGCAGCACTTGAGCCTCTCCTCAGTAATGAAAAACTTCTCTTCACTAGGAAGTACGTAATTCTGTATTCTGTAGTGCAAGTTTGTTGGTCTGGCATTCCTAAGACCGTTCATTGCTTCCTGAATAGAATTCTTGAATTCCTGAAATACTCTCAATTTTCTGCACATTTTAAAATGGAATTGGATCTCAAGCCCTCACAAAATATTATTCACTAGGAATTAAATTGTTGGGCAACTATGCTCAAACAATACAAAACACAAATAATAAACAATCCAAAGTTCTACCAGTTTTCATTTTCAATTAGCAAGAGCAATCATCTTCCCTAAATGAATTTGCAGATATGGTAAAATCCCTACTTGCAGTAGACAAAGCCCCTGATACACATAAGTTTTTAAACAGCAAAAGAAAATACCTTAAATTATACAATTAGAGAATTGACCATAGTACTTGCTGATACTTTCTTCAAAGATCCACTGGATGTTAGATCCACAACTGTGATATTTTTCTACAGCAATAAATCACACTGCAAAAGCAGTAATAATGCATGAACATATTAGAACAGATTGCTTAATAGCATCTGGAGTCTAGGACTTGTCAAAGTTTGCAATGCAAACCAATTTCTCTTGCAGAACTTCTACTCAAAATTACCACCTTACACTGGGGCTGTAAGTTCATAAAATCAATAATGAGTAGAAAAATATTTAAAAAATAGCTCAAGATTTAAAAAGTCATGTCCCTTATGCATAACTCAGTAAAAAACCCCAACAACTAAAAAAAACTGTTCACAGAATTCTGCTGGTATATTTTAGAACAGTGCAAGTAGAACACATGCTTCTCTTGTAGAAAGCCTCAGGCTTCAGCTTTATTAAAACTTTAATCTTCATAATACAATTCTCCTGTTCTCTTGACTCTGTGTGTCACGACAGGGAGTTTACAAGAGAGAAGTCTTTGAAGACCTGCAATAATGATGGAAACAACAACTAACTTCCCAAACACAGGCAGTTTAGGTGTGGCAGGACTTATGGGTAAGAATGCTGGTTCACCTCAATTACAAACCTGCCCACAATTTTTTAGCATGAATGAAGCACAGCAGTTCAACAGAAAGCCCATCACAAAACATAAACTGGTATGGCACCATGAGGATAAAAGTCTTTGAATTGGTCTGCTACATCTTGCCCACAGCAGACCAAACCAAAACAAGCTGGTGGCAGGGATATCCTCCACTCTCTGGAGCACAAAATGTTGGCATTCTGCAGATAACTTCCTAGTAGGTGAAAATTGCACATTAGACAAAAGGGTTTTGTGAAGGCTCCTTCCCATTAGAAATTAAACTAATGCAACAAAAAAGAATCCATTTTTCAATGGACCTCAAGACATCTCAGCAATGAGGGTTGCTGAGATACTCACCTTTGCATTGCTGCAAGAACCACAGTGATGATCAGAAAGGGAGACTTGGAGCAGATGAGTCTACCTAGAGTCAGCCAGTTGGGTCTCCCTCCTGACAGCTGGAGTCTGCCATCCCAAGGCTGGAGACTTGAACTGGGTAGATCTCATTGGCATGAAAATCAGGTTTTGAAGGGCCAAAAGCTTTTACCTATCTCCTATCCAGGTAGAGAATGTGAAGCCTGATCAATGTGTTAATATTCCTATGTTGCTGACAGCAGCAGCTAGCTGTAGGATTGCCTCTAACACGAGATAAAAGACAGTCTGGTCTTATGAAAGTGGAGCTCCACAAGGGTCAGTTTAAGCTGCCAGAAAGTGTCCAAAACTACCACATGCAGTATTTGGCACAACTAATGCTGAGGAGCATCTGATATTCGAGCAAGGTTGTTTAGTTTGTGTACATGCACTTCAAGTACATGAGCACAGGAAAATCATAGTTGCAAAAAAATCACAGTTTATTAAACTATTTCATTTTGTATTCACAGTTAAATTGGATTTGGGTAGTGCAAGATGCTGTGAGCATGTGATCACACCAAACCTCCAGCACAGCACATCCTTTGCTACTCTGGCTTTACCATGTGTCTGTGTAGGGAGCATCCTTTAAGGATGCAGGAGGTTTTCTGGTAGGAGGCTGCATCAGCTATCCAAATGACATGAACTCAGCCAGCACAACCAGTCCTCTACTGGCATAGCTATGCAAACCCTGTCCTGGAGATTTTGTTAACAAAGTTATCTTGGCTGTGATGGTGAAGGATTTTTCCAGTCTTTGCCAGTAAAACCTTATTGGCTGCAGGTCATAGCTTTGTTTTCTCTTGGTTTATCTGGATTTCTGAAGCAGTGGACAGCTATTTGAGTGCCATGCCTGGTTAGAAATTAAATACTAAAGTAAAAAAAAACAAAACAAAAGAACCAACTTACCATTAAAGAAATTAAATTGAAATAGAACATAAAACAAAATCAAAAGCAAACCTGATCACAACATAATAAAGCCAAAATAACAATTAAGTGCTAAGAGGAGCCATCTAGACCCATGACCAAAGCTTGAAGTGCTGTAGTTATCAAGAAAGGTCAAGGACTACAAAGACTAGGAAACAGAGATGTTTCTGCTTAAAATAGGGAGTGTCCTCAGCCTCTTATCCCAGACTTGCTATCCTGGGCTCAGCTTTCACAGTGACTTTCACAGTCTTAGGCAGCTTTGGGCATGGTCAAATCACAATTTGAACACAATTTTGAATATCTCCTTGTATAAATGTAGGTTGGGTGCCAGATTTTCAGCCTAATCTTGCAGCCATTGCAGACAGTTGAAGCATTTAAGAGCAGCAGTGCACAGCTGACACCCAGCAGTGTAGCCCAGCTGACATTTTATCTGAGGTGCCCCACTAAAGAGTGGTGCCAAATGCTTCCTTAGACCTATCAGTGAGCAAATCGTAGTAAGTTTTCAAACCCCAGCAGCTTTTTTGCTATTGAGAGAAGAACCTCCTACCAGGGAGCTTACAAGAGAAAAGTCTTTGAGGACTTTTCAGTCTCAGGGACAAGCATGGTCTTGGGATGCAGATGACTGAGTTACAATGACTCCTTCAGCTGCCACATGCCAGACTCTCTGCAGTAGCTCACAGCTTGCACGGGCTCCACTGAAGGGCAGCAGCAGATAGAAGCTGGACTGTTGATGTTGCTAACAACCTCAGCCATCTGTTCCACCCATCTGAGGGATGTGACCTCCCCAGTCCAGCTCCAAACTGACACTGTTTTCAGCCCCAAGGCTTCAAGCCTAGTCAACGTCTCGGTGATAGTTACTTTGGCTGATTTCAGACCAGTCAGGCAGCAGGGCTGGAGAGAAATTAATCCTTTGCACATAGGAAGAAGTTCTTCCTAAGGTACTTCCTTGAGCTCAGCATCTTCTAAATTACAATGGAACAGCTCTGCTCTCTCTAAAAACCCAGTACACATAAAAAATGGATCCATAAAACTAGTTGTTTACTC
The DNA here is from genome assembly GCA_024865655.1 of Emberiza elegans. Classification (NCBI taxonomy): domain Eukaryota; kingdom Metazoa; phylum Chordata; class Aves; order Passeriformes; family Fringillidae; genus Emberiza; species Emberiza elegans. Next base: position 2,694,221 of record JALJVW010000201.1, read on the forward strand.
TTAGACGGTCTTCTTGGGCTCCTCTTATGCATTATGAGGGTGAAAACATCTAAAAGCCTTGAGCCAGAATAAGTAGGTTCTTGTAATTCTTCTTACTCAGATAAATTTAAATTGAAAACAGTGATCTTAAATCTTTGAGATGACAAATTAGTTGAAATAAATTGCTCCTGAAAATCAGTGTGTAACACAACTAATAATAAACAAGGATTGAAAATAAAATGAAACAAGGAGTTTTGTTTTGATGTTATACCATTACAAAGGTAATGGTTCATATCTAATGAAAAACATAGCCTGGAGTAAGTTATGGAAGTAATTTTCTCATGTTTCAATAAATGTGTAAATCCAGAACTCAGTGTAAAAGTGAACAATCGTATTAGTGAAATGAATGCAAAACAATGAAGTAAATAACTGTTTTTACATGTTAAGTATCAAATACAGGGTGAAATGGCATTACTTCTTCATTGCCTCTGTTTGACTGGTACATGGAAAACAGTTTTATGCAAATCTCATGCTGATGCATTTTTCAAGGAAATAATCTAGTTCCTTGTATTTAATGTTATACCTAGACAGAGAATTGCACTGGTTTAACATCAAGCAGAGCAAATCCTTCACCGATTTCTAGATGCTGGCAGTGTCTGAAGAAGGACTGGTCATTTATTTAGGAAATTGCCCTGGTTTTATCATACATGCACACAAACATGTCAACCTATATATTAACTTTTAAAAGGAAGCCAGACTTGAAAAAAGTAAAAAACAAACAGGAGATGAGAAAAACTGAGTGTTAAGCTCAGCACCTCACAGAGGGACATGAAGTCTGACATCATTGTTATTTAAACACAGCTGGATTTCCACTTCAGCCAGAGAATAACACAACATACACTCTTCATGTCCTTTAGAGACTCCGTTTCGTCTCTTGTAACTTCTGAGTAACTTCAGAAAGGAAAAGTATCTCCACAGGCAATGTCTCTGAATCAAGAAGGTATGTAAACTGAAACTTCTGGGGTCACACAAACTTCTGGAGGCAACTCTCCTTGTGATTAGGGAATGACAAATTGTGCTTTGTTACTGCAGGCAGTCAAAAGAGAAGAGCAGGAGCTTCCCCTTTCTTTCCCATTAAAATGCTGCTACCACTTACATCCTCCTTCACCAAAAAATTATGTGCCTGTGTGGTATAAACCCAAATTACACAAAGCAGACCACAATAACATAGAATCATAGAATGGTTTGGGTTGGAAGAGACCTTCTACATCATCTACTTTCAACCCCAACATATGACTGACATCTTCAAAGTCTGAAAATACAGTAAAGCAGGAGAAATAATGGATTTTTAAAAATCAGCCCTTTTTATCAGACATTGGATATGCCATCAGATATCTAACAAGGTTTTCCAGCTACTCATGAGATGGGAAAGTAGCAGCAAGGCTAACAAGTGTCCTTGGAGAGACTTCATATGCTGAAGGGCTTTGTGAAGCAATGGATGTATAACTATATAAAATACAGTTTTACACAATGTAAAAAAGAAAAAAGAAAAAACTTATTCAGAAAAAGATCTTCCAATTTAGAGTACAGAAAAGACTCATAATTAAACATCTGGTCCATGTCCCGTGCCAGAAGCCACCAGGCACAGCTTTACTGGCAAAGAAGGCTCAGACCCTGCATCCTTCAATGACATGGGGCATGGACCTGCTCTCCATCACATCTGGAGAGACACAGCACTGCAGCAACATACAACTTCCACCTCAGCATCCTTGGAGACAGAAACATGGTGGGTGTCTTAGATGCTGTCTTGCTGCCATGAAGTATTTCTGTGTTCCTCCTCCTGGCCTGCCCAGTGATCCTTCAACAACCTGGTCATCAGCTTGCCCATGTAAATTATTTCTCAGGAATGCTCCAGGAGACTGATGTGTACTACACTCTGCATTGCCCCCAGCAAAAGCCTGCTCATTAAACACCACAAATCACTTTCCAGTACTGATGACATCACTCAGAGAAGTGATGCCAGGTAGAGTTGAGTCAAGAAAAGAAAAACAAGAGCCCCTTCTAAGCATAATGCACGCTGTGCCTAAATGCGAGGACAACGGAAGCTGCACAACAGCACCCATTCCAGCTGCCCATGTAGGAAGGTACTCATTTCTCACACACAGTCCTTCTTTGGTGAAATAACCTAAACTTTTCTATTCACAAGCCTCAGAGAGGGACTGGCTTGTTAAGAATGATGCACGTTTACTTTCAAGGTTGATAGGAAATGGAAAAGTCTTCCTGAAAATTTTGTATTGAATGAACTCTGCCTCTAGTGGTTACACTCAGGTTGCCAGACTCAGGCTTTCCTGATGTATCAGCCAGGCCACACTGTTGGCTCCTGAAACCAGGCTACACCAGTAGGCAAGCTGGAATGGTTTGGAGAGCACTGGGCAATCCTCTCCTATCAATGCAGGAGGAGCCAGCAGGCAGAGCTGTAATAGTGAATGTCTGGTCCACTAGGTACAACCTGAAGAAAAGGCAGCCTTTGTCCTGTGACCATGAGAGCTCATCAGGATGTCACAGGACCATGAAGATTAGCCACCCCTGCACTAAAGCAAAATGTCTGCTGAGCTTTCTGCCCACTACAGTTTCTTCTCAGTGTACTCTGAAAAAGACTTGCTGCGGCTTTAATTACTTGCCCATCCTTGTAAGCTAAAGGCTCATAATTTTCAACTGAAGAAGTCTCACTTCAAAAAAAGATTTCAGAGAGATCATGGAAAGGAAAATATACTTAGCGAAATCTACATATTCAGGCTATCATCAATAAAAATTTAAAATGTTTAAATCATGGGATAAGGTAGAAAGTCATTCTCTCTTTCACAGAGCAGCATGTGTCTCCTTTTTATTATATATCCACCAAATGATAACCTCCTTGACAGAGAACCATTTTCTTTTTGTTTGGTCCTAAACACACAGTTGGAAGTTTAGGCATCTAGCACACAGAGAAGCATTCCTGTATGGTCTTTGCCTAATTTTACAGTAAGTTAAACAGAATTTACAAAATAGCCATTTTAGTTAGATTAAAGGCAGCTGGAGCCACCCCAGTGTTTATTTCCAAACCATTACATGTCACTAGCAAGATACTCCCCATGACCCTCTGATCTCATGAAGTTCATAAACAACATTAAACCAGAAAGCAACTGCAAGCTTTATTTCTGCTCCTTTTCCTCCAAAGTCTTCTTCAGTGAAGAAAGACACGAGGATAAGTTTGCATTTCTTTATTTCATTACCAGCACCACCAGCTTAGCCTAATGCAGGCAGACTGGGGTCTGATGAGCCATATGGCTTATCACACAAATGGTTGAAAGTCAGCATGACCGTGACACCAAATAGAGTTCACAGCTCCCATCTCTGGGAGCTTCAGATTCCATGTCTCTCCTCTTGGATGACATCACACACATCTCTAGTACTTAATAAGTCCATTCATCAGAGACAGAAACTTGAAGGCTTCTGCATGCTTTGGGAGGGGTTGTACCAATGAAGGGAGTCAGCTCTTAACTTCAGAAACATGTACAGTGCCAAATAACATCCAGTATACATGCATGCACTTACAGCACGTAAGTGTCCTTTTATACTTCACAAGAAGCATCAGTACACTAGGAAAAATGCTTTGCTGGGAGATTTTCTCAGTTTAACCAAATTATTTTTGGAACTAATGATTAAACTCACAACCAGCTTGAAATATAGGCAACCTCATGGGACTGCCCACTTCTAACATACATTGATCTAACTACCAGAACAAGGCCAGCCTTCCCTGGGGAAAAGGAGCAAAGGTGTGCTGCCAGTGTTTTCAGAATATTTCCCTCCCCCCGACCCCACCTTTGTGTGAACTTCTGAAATTAATGGCTTTGTCTTACAAACCTATGCTCCTGGACCAAACAGCCCTGTGAAGCTGGCAGGCTTTTTTGCCCATATGTCTTGTACTGCTAAACTTAGATCCCAGTCCCCCTCCTCCCCTCTGGCAAATGGGGCCAGGGATGCAGGTGCAAGTAAGTTCGAGCCCAACACTATGAGCAGACCATGAAACATCCTGGTGCTAGGACAGGGAGACACACTGCTCATGCAGCAGCTGGGACAGCCTGTGCTTTCCAGTGGGATACCACAGCAGTTGCTCTGAGTCCACAGACCGCTGAGACATCTGGTACCAATGTATTATTAGGAGAGAATGTTGTGGTTTGGATCATAAAAATATGTTGCCTAGGATTTTCTCTTCCTGCAATTGCTGCAGTTTCCAGAGGGGATGACACTGCATCACAGGCCAGCTAACCTGGCAGTTGAAAGCCAAGTGTGAAAATAGTGACAGTTAATTCCCACCAGAGCCATTCTTGCAAAACATGGATATGACCATGTGTTGTGGTACACAGATTTTATCAGCACTCTTCTGGCTTGGGTTTTCAATGTGAAGCTATAAGTGTGTTAGGCAGATCACTTCCAGCATCTGAGGATGTGTTCTTGGGAGAGCAAAGACCTGTGCTGGCCCTGTGCTACATGTACTTGCTGGTACCCATCAAGCTCTGCTCAGCATTCATATATATTTTATTTTTCCAGGTTGAGGTGTTACAAGCCAACTCTGAAGTTTATGTGAGTAATGAGAGAGGTGGCTGATGTGATTAATTTGATTCAGTGAGACTTTTATTAATGAAATATAATTCAGGTTTGGTGAAATACCTTGTTCAGTGCAAAAAAATCTACTGCAAAATCTGCTGCAGCATACATGTGGCATGCCTGCTGTCTCAAAAGAAATACTTCGGCTGATTTTAAGGAAAAAGTCATGCCTTTATAATGGGTTGTGTGCATCCCTATGGACACAAACACACCTCTAAACTGTCACAGTGATTTCCACAGGAATGTACATCTAGCAGAGAGTCCTCACTTCAGGTTCATACATTAATGAACCAGAAATTACACTCCCTTTATAGCAACTGTCCTCTATCATTCCTCTGCCTTAAGGAAAATAGCACTTCAAAACGCTGACAAGAGTCAAGTACATAAGTCCATTATTTAAGTACCAGAAAGTAGCAGCAGTAAGGGGCAACACTAGAAAACATACACTTGCAAGGACTTCTTTTCAGGTACCACCAAGTTTTCTGTTTTCCCTTGTTTTCAATTTATAAAGTTATTCTTTAGAAGTCATTATCAATTTATATTATATTAAAAAGTGATTTTTTATCTGAGCACACCACAGTGGTCTAAGTCACATATAGCACGAGAACCTACTGAAGCTGCAGTCTCACAGCTTCAACAGCATTACTGCAACACAAAAACTACCAATAAAAATGTTTTCACACTCTCTCTGTCAAAACCAATTTTATTATAATAAGTATGTTTCCTCTAAGCTGAACAAATTTAGTAATTCTCTTTTATTTCTCCTTCTTTTTTCAATTACGGTTTTATCTATTCTAGCCTAATATGAAAGTAGACTGGAATGATACCATGTGGCTCAAATTAAGACACATCAGTCCAATTCTTAAGTAAGCTGGTAACAACTTTTACAAAGCAATGCTAGTGGGAAGTGATGGTGGCAGCTGTAGCCCAGAGCAGCTGTTACAGTGCAAATTCAGCTGCACTGCTCTGCTAACTTATTAAAATTATTCTGAAAAATAAACCCACCAAACCCTTCAATGCATGAGCACATCATTTATTCCTCCTTAAAGGGTTTGAGTTGAAACTCCCAAAGTAATGGCTAGGAGTGATTTTCACCAAGCATTGCATATAGATCATTCATGAATTGCACAAAGGCTACTGAAAAGCCATCAGATGGGAACAGCTTTTGGTCACTACTAAACAGGGGGCAGATTTGAACCAGTGACCTAGAAGTGAAAGACTTTGTAATCTGATTACCAATCCCTTGAGCCATCCCATCCCTCCCCTTTTCTTTTTAACTGATAAGAGAAAAGGAGTCTTATTACCTAAGCAACTTTTGTAGCCTGTTAGCAATGCAAAAGCTTTCATTTAGTTCTTGAAAAGGAAAGTCTCATGGGCACGCTTATTAGCCCATCTCAAGCACAAGCTCTGTATTATTTTTCCTTATTAATTTCAAAATAAATGTAGTGGTATAAAAGCATAGCACAATGCTTTTTTTTGATAATGATTTATAGTAAAGTTCTTGCTGATTAAAATAGGTGCTGATTAGAGGTTTTTACACAGCTGTGGAGTCAACAGATCCGTTACTAGCAATGGAAGAGATAACATGCTCCTTTTGTCAGCAAATACACCATAGAATACAAACATATTACTGAAGTATGGTGCATATAAGCATCTAAATCTTTTGTTTCTCATACATAAATCATAAAACTACGAAGATGTGCTTTCTCACTCAGAAGCAGGAAGGTTTGGTACATCCTGTAGTTTGATTGTCAAACAGTATTTTAATGAACAAACAGGATCTTCCAAGTACGCCAAGACCCATTTGTGTCACCTTCAGGACATGGTGAAGCTATTGTTTCTCCTTTTCTTCCTCGGTTCTTTTCTCAAGACCCTCAAGAAGAAATCTGTGAGACCTTTTCTGCCAGTTTCCTACCTCTTTTTTTTTTTTACAGACACTGTGGCCTGCATATTACCGATGCTTCTTTGGTTAGAGGTAATAAACAATTAGCTACAGCACAGTGGTGTGGTCTTCATGTTTTTCTTTGCTATACTACACTCAGCTAATGTCTCAAAAATTAATGCAAGTGTATCAGGATCTGAAATTAACTTTTCATAGCCATAAGCAAAATCCTTCTAGGACTGGGAAAATCCTATTATAGCAATTCTGGCATCTCACTGCTTATAGACCATTAGCATATAGATCATTCATGAATTGCACAAAGGCTACTGAAAAGCCATCAGATGGGAACAGCTTTTTGGTCACTACTAAAAAGGGGGGCAGATTTGAACCAGTGACCTAGAAGTGAAAGACTTTGTAATCTGATTACCAATCCCTTGAGCCATCCCATCCCTCCTTTTTCTTTTTTAACTGATAAGAGAAAAGGAGTCTTATTACCTAAGCAACTTTTGTAGCCTGTTAGCAATGCAAAAGCTTTCATTTAGTTCTTGAAAAGGAAAGTCTCATGGGCACGCTTTTATTAGCCCATCTCAAGCACAAGCTCTGTATTATTTTTCCTTATTAATTTCAAAATAAATGTAGTGGTATAAAAGCATAGCACAATGCTTTTTTTTGATAATGATTTATAGTAAAGTTCTTGCTGATTAAAATAGGTGCTGATTAGAGGTTTTTACACAGCTGTGGAGTCAACAGATCCGTTACTAGCAATGGAAGAGATAACATGCTCCTTTTGTCAGCAAATACACCACAGAATACAAACATATTACTGAAGTATGGTGCATATAAGCATCTAAATCTTTTGTTTCTCATACATAAATCATAAAACTACGAAGATGTGCTTTCTCACTCAGAAGCAGGAAGGTTTGGTACATCCTGTAGTTTGATTGTCAAACAGTATTTTAATGAACAAACAGGATCTTCCAAGTACGCCAAGACCCATTTGTGTCACCTTCAGGACATGGTGAAGCTATTGTTTCTCCTTTTCTTCCTCGGTTCTTTTCTCAAGACCCTCAAGAAGAAATCTGTGAGACCTTTTCTGCCAGTTTCCTACCTCTTTTTTTTTTTTTACAGACACTGTGGCCTGCATATTACCGATGCTTCTTTGGTTAGAGGTAATAAACAATTAGCTACAGCACAGTGGTGTGGTCTTCATGTTTTTCTTTGCTATACTACACTCAGCTAATGTCTCAAAAATTAATGCAAGTGTATCAGGATCTGAAATTAACTTTTCATAGCCATAAGCAAAATCCTTCTAGGACTGGGAAAATCCTATTATAGCAATTCTGGCATCTCACTGCTTATAGACCATTAGTACACACAAAATAAGATTTCAAATTACCATTTTGTGAATGCAAAAAGAGCTGCTCTCTTGTTGATTAAACACCTTTTTTATTTCTTTTTGCTTATGAACTGATAAAGCAAAACTAGGTGATGCTCACTCTTCTTAAATGATGGATCTATTACTAAACATGTCCAAGACATGACCATACAGAAATAATTAGGAAACCTACATATTTATAATAAACATGCTACACCATCTTCTGAAATCGTGCAGAACTACCAGGAGGATTTTTCAGAAATGCATATACTCATCTCACTGTTTACAAACAGATTGCTCAGAACTAGAGTGGTTCAAAATCACCTTAGCATTTGCAAGCAATTACGCAGGAATGAAATACAATACTTAAAATTCACTCTGCACAAAACACAATCTATTATTATACTATTATGCTTTTTAATGGCAATGAGCTCTGGCTAGAACAGTATTTTGGAAGTTTATTAAAAAATGACTTTTCCTTTTTAAGAGCATTATTATGTTTCAAACATATTAAATCTAGCGCTTATATGTGGAAAAACCTTTAGTTACACTAAGCAGCCATCATCTTGACTAACAGGTCATTTCCCTCATTTCCAGTGATCAGGCAATCCAGCTGTTAGCTTCCACACATTTATTAATACTTGGTGTTGGAAAATTTACACACTCACTGAAAGTCAACAACACTTAAATTCCTAGAAACATTCAGGCTAAACACCAGGGAGACAAAGCAAAAAAAAAAGATTTCATGTAGGGCCCAATCCCAAATCGGCCCGATCCCAAATGACTGCTTAGCAATGAACAACGCGTTAAACCACAGGACTAAATTTCTTGAACTTGAGTGTTGGAATTTCATTGGAAAGAAAATTTCCCAGCCTGGCCGGCACACAGCACTCCTTACAATGCTCTGCCAACTGCAGAGGACAAGGGCAAGCTAACAGCAGTGCTTGGTATCATTGAGCTTGGTTGTTATTGTTTTGACATCTAAATTTCTGATGCTTCTGAAATGGTGCCTGATTTTATTAGCCTGATTAATCTGATCATTCATCTTCTTTCATAATTTCCATCCAAAATAAATGAACCCATAAATGGAAGAAACATTTGAACTTGGAGCAGCAATTCAGGTGATTAAGTATTCTGTAAATGAGAAACATTTTTCCAAGGGTAATGTAAATGGTACGTGTTTTACACATACCAAAGATGGACCCTTTAAATTTCCTATTCTCATCTTCTGCTTATCTTTCTTTTGACCTTTGCTGAAAAAAAAATCACCCTAAGTCGTCAAGACTCTACCTAACACATATCTAACACTGCATCACACTTGCTGGCTGGAAGCACAGCTGGCAAGGGATCTAAACCCCATCGCTGGGCAAACTCAGCCCCCTGGCTTTGCCAAGAATAACATTTCAAGCTGGGGTTTCTTTTGTAAAATTGTTACTGTATGGGACAATTGATTCTACATTTATTTGCAAGTGCTGATGACTCCATCCATTATATTAACACAAAGCTAAAAGCAAAACAACAATGAATTAAACAGCCTAGACTTACTTAATAAGAATTCATTCGTTAATTAAAGTAAGATTATGGAATTCAGCCTAATTCTGCTCGCTGTCCCAGAAGGACGCTGCAACCGAGGACAAGCAGTGCCCTCTAGTGTCACCGACTGCCGAGACCCCTCTCCCCGCCCCCGCAGCATCGCGGGGCCCGCCTGCGGGAGAGGCAGCACCAGCCTCCCCTGCGCACGCCGCGCCGTGCGCGCTGCGGGCGGCTGCAGGACCGCGCACCGAGACGCCGGGATGCTGCTGCAACGCGCCCCGCGCTTGTGCACAGCGGAACACGTGCACCCACCAGCGCGTTTTCTCATTATTCTGTTCCCACGTATATGCACACGTATGCACACAGACCGAGCCTGACATGTTCAAGCATCTTTAATGCTGCAGGCAGCTCAGAAAAAAAAAAAAAAAAAAAAAAAAAAAAAAAAAAGGGGTATTTCGATGTAAAGTAGCAGGCCATGCATGAAAATGGGTGTCAAAAAGCTCGGCAGAATCCTTCCTGTGAAGATGTCTAACAGGAACTGCTGAATACACAATACGGGCAGCATGGGCTGAACAGCTAAACTGGAGTGGCCAGAACACAGCCATAAAGCTTTGAATCCATCAGAAAATATAATTAAACTTGTAATGTGTGTTTTGACATCTTAACCCCTTTTTTTGTTAATTGAAAGTTAAAACTGTTTAGACTTTTTTTATGGTTCAGTATCAACAATTTTGTAAGACAACTTCTATGCCTTCTAGTAATTCACCTCAAACTTTACTTTTTCGATAAAAAAATAGTCTCCTACCACTCTCAAAATTTTCTCTCTGATGGGAAAATTCTACAAAACCTCAGTAAGAGTTCTATTTAAGCTGAAATTACAACAGAGTCAATGCTGGGTTAGTTTAATTTTTCATTTTACTCCATAAGCATTTGACAAAGAGAGAAAGCTATCTGTTCATCTTGTGAATGATGGTATGCATCATATATTCATTAGCATTCTCATCATCCATAAAGTGTAGGCAATAAAATAAGGAAACAAAGAGAAAAGGTATAAAAGAATAATACAGGACAGCACCAGTTACAGGCACATGGAAAAAACCTAAAACATATAAAAAGATCTGTATGAGGTGTCAAATAAGCCAGTCTTCTAATAGTATATAAAAAAAAATTAAAAAATTGCAGCCTGACAGTTACTCGATTTCATTTGCATAAAAAGTGCAAGTGACTATTTATAAATATATTCAGATCACAAGATGTTTGTATTATTTTCCCACCTAAAGTATTGATAAACATTTATTCCAATCCTTGCATTGTAGAAAGCAGTGTACATAATTAGGCTTTTACAAAAAGGTTACAACACACATTGTAAATTGATTCCTGTTTAATTTGAATGCAGCAAATATATATTAGCTCAAGAGATGAATGCTTGGAAACACAAGGTTCAGAACGACAGTGCATACATCTTTAGATACCTTAAAAGACCATTAGGGCACAATTGCCAATAAACCACTATTGTGTAAGATTCATCAAAATTTCTAAATGCAATATAAATATTTAGGCTTAATACCAAACGGTGTTAAGCCTAAATGTTTAAAATTGGGAAGGTTTTGCTTGGGAGATTTTAGCAGTAGTCTAGCACTCTGAAAAAGTTAGCAATAGCAACTACAATAATTAAACTGCATTTTACAGCAAATGCTGCAGCTATGGCTTTTATCAAGAAATATTTTTGTGCTACACCCGGCAAGCCCATCCCAAACCCCAGCATGGTTCACCTCAGCACAAAACAGTTTGGGAGGCAGAAGGCAAAAGCAACATTAGATATTACAGATGTTAAAAAAAATTATTTTCCTGCTGCACACAAAGACACTAACAGCTATTTTAAGGAATGGAAGAAAAGACAAAGTTGCCTGCCACAGCACGCTTCATCCCTCATGCCCAAGGATGCCAACCTACTGCAGAAAATGTGATAGGATGTTACACTTTATGCTGGCCAGCAGAAGGTAATTTTGCAGAAGAAAGCAGTTGCTATTTACTCAGAGCTCAAGCCATGCGCGGCTCACTTGAGGACAGGGAGCGCACGCACAAGGCGCAGCACCGCACAGGCATCTGTGTGGCATGAATGACACCAGCAGAAGAAAAGAAGAACCTGAAGACTGACATCGCCTCAGTATTACTCTTTATCTTTGCACTGCAAGGAGGGTTACAACCAAACAAACTGGAGGCTTTTTTGGTATCTTGGCACTTCTGCTGTTTGCAGCAGGTGGCTGGGGTGCACTGGCTTTACAGAAAAGGGAGGAAAGGGATGGATGCAGCATGCTGTGTGAGAGCAGGCACCAAGTGTTTGCTGCTGGCAGGCTGGAAAAGTTTCACTTGGGATACATCTGGGTGCAAGACGAGTAATTGAAGGGGAGTATGTCGATATGTGAGAGGTCAGGGCGAAGCAGGGAAGGACTGAAACACACCTCTTGTATTACCAGCATCAGTAGGTCTTTGAAGCTATAGAAAATTACTCTACTAAAACTTATCACGAATTTTATACCAATACTACGTACAACATGCAATCCTGTGTGGAGCTGTATGAGATGTAAGCAGGGAGATGACCGAACAGCACACTGTGGCATGTATGCATTTGGCTTACTGAATGCAGGCAGATGCTTTTCCCTACAGGATGTGTCTCCTGAACTACCTGATTCTGAAATATTTGCTTAAGCTGCAAAAAGGTATCTTAGTCTGTCTGAAAATGAAACAGAAGCTACAAAGATTTTTAAAATTAAAAGTAAGATACCCCAAGGAATGTGCATTATATAACTAAATTTTATTTTGTGCAAACTATAGACTTGCTATCCCTTTCCACAATTCATGTGAATCTACCAAATATAGTGATATTGAAATTTCAAATTTCTTTTTTTTTTCAGCAGCACTTGCTTTACAATTAGAGTTAAAACTTTATTTAGATTTTACTTAGAAGAACACTGCAAAATATAAAAAGGTATTGAGTACATATAAAATAAGTGCAATTCAAAGCAATGCCAATAAAAAAATTGTTATTTTCCATGCAATTTGATAAAAATCAGTTTTGCCCAGCCAACAAAAGGATTTAGCTTTTATTTAAATAGGACAATTGCTTTGGGAGTTTTTTCCTGGAAAAAAAGGTGTTAGGAAGCAACATGAGAGTCTGTAAAGCAGGATGGTTCTAATTGTTTTGCCTTCATCACACACTATCGTTAGAAACACCAACACCCATTACCCTTGCAGCAACAAGGAGGGCTAAAACTGCAACCTCACTAAATCTGATGGTAAGCAGTCTGTATCATGCTCAAAGCAGCTTCTCCTCAAAATAAAAACATGAAGAAAATTAGCATTTCTGGAGTGAGACAGGGAGGCTCTATCAATTCCCTCCTCTGACTGCTGCACCAAATTACAGTGTTGGAGTTCTTGATCAAGTCTTTGTCATTTAAACACCTCACTTTACCTCAAAAAATTCAGCATAAATAAAGTTCAGTGACTTTTATAAAATGTATTTAGAGCATCTCACGAGTGATGGAAATGTGCCAGTTAGATCATCAAGGGGTTTTGAGTGGAGGGATTCCTACATATCATTCTTTGTAGGTAGGAATGAAGCATCAGCAAACATTCTTAACTGGTACATAGTATGTCATATTAGCAGTACCTGGACTTTGAAAATGTCTCTCCAGCAAAACAGCACAGAACTACCTCTTAACTTAGTAATGTGCTTGTAAAATGAAAATGTCTCAGTGGCACGGGAGATAAATGACACTTCAAACATTGTCTGTAATTTTTCCAGTCTCTAAATATCACAATTTTACAAATTAAAAAAAAAAACCAAACAAAACCAAACAAAGCCAAACCCACAGACTTTTTTTGAAATTACAGATTCTGAACTTCATTCTTTATCAGCTTGGCATTAGAAAATTGTCGCTTTTTGTTGTAGAAAAGAGGAAAACTTTAAAATATCAGTTTTTACATTGTGCTGTTCTATTTTACTCAGACCGAGTAGCAGGACTTGCTTGCATTCCTGATGCCCAGCAATCGAACAATTATTAAAACCCATTCAAATACTTAAACACTTATTTCGACACATCTAGGTCATCACTTGGGACTGCAAGTATCTGCCGAGAAAAACCTCACTCTACAACATCCATGGTGGGTATCTAAAAGTCTGGAAGTATCTACATATCTCTTCATCATGTTTTTCTAAGGCATCCACTGTTTTAACAGCACAATGCATGCTATTTGTTTCCTAGAGACTATTTCTGCCTGAAGTAAGAGATTAGATTTCTCTTCTTCATTTTAATTTAAGCAGTCATGTCCCAGTCTTTTTCAAAACTGAAACTGCTTGCAAAAGGTTCTCCTGCTACCAGAAATTTTTTTAGGTCTTGATGCCCTGAACAGTTTACACACATAAACAAGTATAGTGTTTTCCTACAACTGAATAACACAGAACATGGGCTGCTACGAGACACTCACGCTCTTCTTTTGTTTTAGAATTAAAATCAAGTTCCACTCCCCTTTTAAAAAGATTAGTCCATATTTAGCCCATGCCCATTTTCTACCTTCATTAACTCAAATATCAGCAAAAGGCAGCTTAGAAAAATAAAAGGTGCTGCAGCTGCAAAATCCATGCACGATGTAGACACACAAAATATACAATGCTTGTAAAGGATATCATTATGTATAACAAAATATGTAGCAGTATAAATACCCACAGATACAATTTATGTACTGAAACAAAATAGATCAGATTTCCAGTTATGATCCTACTTCTTTTATCTTCGCAGTTTTTGAAATCTGTATTTGCATATTCATCCTCTATGCTATGGAAAGCTCAAAATTCATCATTGATGCAAAAATCAAAAAATATCATTGTTCCAACAGGTCAACATATTCTTTTGTGATTTTAATAATGGCTTGTCCTACTACATTTATCATTCATATAAAATAAGGACAGACAATTTTTAGGTATTATATAGCTTTCTTCTGGAATATTAGCTTTGTGGCTTTGAGAGACCATTTTCTAAAGATCCTAATAGTCAAATGACATCTTGGGAACTGTTACATTCTCACCACATTTGCATGATAATGAAGATGAAATATCATATGTGCTACCTGAATTATGCTTATCTGAGTTTTGTTTTACCAAATGACCAAAGGAATATGTTCCCTAGGCCAGAGTATCAGAATGCAATAGGAAACATTCTTGCTTCAGTGAAAGACATGGAACTATTATTCAAGTAATAAAAAAAGAAAAGAGCCTGCACAGTTTATGTTACTGCATTAACATAACCTCAGCTATGCATCTCTAAATATTTATTTATTTCCAAGAAACTCTACAAATCCACCAAAATATCCATTGGAATTTTTTCTAAAAGTAATCATGGAACATCGCTGTGATGCTCTTTGTTCTGGTCCTCTATAGGAGAGGAACTCTTTCATAGTATCTTGTTTTTCACTGATATGCAGTGCTATCATGTGCTTGGTTAAGTTCATATGTCAGCTTTTTCATTAGCTATGAGCCACCCTTTGAGCATAACCATTTAAGAACTCTGCTGCTTAACCTAGGTTTGGAAAGACAGTCCCCAACACACCATGTTGGCAACCCAAGGACTCTGTAGGGAAGTATTTGTCCTCTGATCAGTCACTGGTCTGCCCAGCAATTTACCAGCACGATTCATTTTGGAGTATGCCTCTAGAAAACCAAAATCCAAATACAGTTTTATGCTGAAGGTACCATTTTAGAACTATTTTTCTAACACTGAAGAAAACAAGTACAAATCATACAAGTTACAACTGACAATAATTATCTAAGCTAAGACACCAGTACACATATTCTTAGATTAATTCTTCTGTTATAACTGTGAACTCTTTGAAGACAGAGTAGTTTTGATTTTTGCTGGAAGCTATAGGCATTATTTTAAAGGAAAAAAAAAAAGAAACCACAGCATGGAATAATTGGTGCAAATGTAATATCGCTTTTCAGTACATTCTGGTCTATGCTTCATTATAACTGCAGAAACACATTCAAATTAAGGGGGGGGGAAACACCAACAAAACCCCACAAAGTAAGTTATCCTGGAAAAGGAAAAAGAAGGAAAGGACTATACTCAAAAGAACATCTGAATAAAATTGTGACATCTGCAGTAGAGTTTTCCCTAGAATGTTTGAGATGAACTCAGTGTAACACTGCCTTCCAAGAAAAGACAGGGTGATCAATGCAGGAGCGCATCAGGCTCCCTTGGACAGGCCAATCAATGCAAGAAAGAACCTTGCCCAGGGCCTTATGCAAATAGAAGCACGTCCTGCAACCCAGGGAGGGAACATGCGCAATAGATCAATGGCATCTGAAAAACCTTACAGCTATATCAGCCTCAGACAGTAAATATATAATGATGAATCCCTCACGTTCAGCCATGAACTCTTTAAACTAGGTTATCTTCAACAGCTGGTTTAAAAAAAAAAACGTCTGCTGGCTGTAGACTGCAATGGTGGCACGGTGAATAAGATTACTGAGGGTTAAATTAACAATGCCTTTTTTTTAAAGGATGAGATAATATAATCGCTGTACTTTAACACCTTGTAAAACACTGGCAGTTACGTGCCCACAGGGGTAGGGACTGAGAGGGGGATGGCAGGGTTATTTTGAATTTTTTTAAGATATATTACTTCTGTCAGATGTCTCAAGCCACTCTAAGACAAAATATAATACAGATACTGACAAGCAAATAAATGCCTCAGCTTAATCGAAATAAAAACCTCATGCCCTTTCTACCCTAATACTGCGCAATACTGAGATTTTTTATTAGACAATTTGCCTTAGAAATGGAAAAGAGAAAAATAAATAATTAAGCTATTTATACTATTTATTTTTCAGGTGTTTATGAGGCAATTTTACTCCTGCACTTTGACATATTGCATTAAAATCTCAGTTCAATTCTGCAGCACTAAAATCACAATCTTCTCAATTAATATACGCAGAAAATCTACTCATATTTTTATTTCTTATCATACTCATTCAAAGCCCTTAAACAGGATTATTTTAACATTTAAACATTAGTAGTCATGCTATTATTAATACTAAAATACTTCACCGTATGATATGCTGAAACAGCTGCTTCTTATGGTACCACAGTTTGAGAATTCCCTTTACTAAAGTATGTTTGCACTCCTTTTACTCCACCTGGATTTGCAATGCCTAATATATTATTAACTTGTAGTTTTTCTGATTGATCCACTAAACTGGGTTTTAAAGTTTTATAAAATCTCTATGGTTCCACACAAAAGCCATACATACACTTTTCAGCATGATTAAATTAACATGAACATTATATACTTGTGTGGTCTTAAGACATAAGGTCACAGAAATGGGAAAAAATGTGAAATAACAGTGACACAACTTCCTTTTTAAAATGTTCTGTTCCATTTGGAGAAAACAAATGCCAGTATTTAGAACAGCTTAATATTTCAGATGGAATAATCTCAATTCACCACAAAACTTGTAAGTGCATACTGTGTGTGATATTCCTACATCTATCATTGTATAAGCAAATATAAAACTCCTACTCTTTTTCTTTATTAGTCTTCCTATATACATTCAAAAAGAACTGTTAAAAAAACTGTAAACCTTTAGACTGTGACAATGTCATGTCTTGTAAAATCTTTAGTATTGTGCTGTTCTCCAAACCAATCTAAAGAGATAACAACACACAAAATTTCATAAAATGCCAGGTTTTTTCATACTGTACTTGGTGGGAAAAGAATCGCACAACCAACATACTCAATCATTTGACTCTGCAGCTGTATCAATGCAGAGCCAGATACAATGACCACATCCGTATAAACTAATGCTCTAGATATTTCCTTTTCCTGTCCTGATGCAACGCAGTAAAAATAGGCACCTTCTGGTAAGAACCAGAAACAGGTGGATTAGATTAAAAAAAAAGCAAGATGCACATTCACAGAAGATTAAGAACACAAAGTTAGAAGATAATCAACATGGATAGGGTGAAAAACTAGTAAGTGTGTCAGGGAAAACAGGAGATGTGACTTTTTATTGACGCAGCAGGGCAGGATATGTACCAGCACCTTAGGAGTTTGCCTCAGAGAGTCAAGAAAGAGATGAACCGAATTAGTTTCCACCAAAAGAATGGTGACGAGGCAAAACTCTGCATTGTCAGATACTTAAGAGGTTCAGGACAGAAGACATGTCTCTTGTTACCATTGATGAATTTCCCCTATGTCTTGAAGAGCTCTGATGAGCATGAGATGGTTCATACAGCAAACACCCAGAGCTTTTAACTTCTGGGAAGTTTCTGCAACCAGTGAGGAAATAAACAGTCAGGCAAGAAAAAATCAGTTCCCTGGGTTCTGAAATTAACTATCACAATCAAAAGTGTGCTCTACCCATTTTAAGGAGGTGGTTGCACAGAGATGTTGCCCATCAGCTTTGAGAGGCTCAAGGGATGAAGTTTATCTGCAAACAGCTGAAAGGATGAGCGATACGTTCTTTGAATATGGCCTTGTGCTTTGGCTTTTATTTTTCCTTTCAAAGCTGGAATTTTAAATGAAAAATAAACTGACTGCTAAGTTATATTGTCTTGGAGAATTTAAAACAGTGGAAACAATGCAGGAAAGGAAAATAATACAAAGGAATGTACTGAGTCAGCAGGAAATTTCTAGCCAGGTATAGGGATAGATGCCAAATATGGTTTTATTTAACATCTTCATTAATTATCTGGAATTAATTAAATTTGCAGGTGACATTAAAGTGGGACAAACCGCCAAGAGAAGTAAGGCATGAAAGAAATACAAAACAAGCTTCCAAGATTCACAGACCTGTAGCACAAAAGGAATTGTTATTACAATCCAGTTTGTCATCCTGCGCAACAAGGGCCACAACACAGCTAGATTTAATTAGGAAGACTGTGAGATAATATTGTTTGGGGGGTGTTGGGAGGAAATAATCTACAACATTCACATTTAGTACATTCAGTACCACTGGGGAAAAGAAAATTGAGAGCACTAAAAGACTTTGAGAGATACATGAACATTAGTAGGTACTAAATTCAAAGAAAATTTAGAAAAAAAAATCTAGTACCACTTAGGTTGCATTGACCAAAATGCTGCATAGCATAACAAAGATACTGAAGTTCATCCTGAACTAATTATGTTAACTGCACCTAGAATACTGAGTTCAATCCTCAGTATACCATCAAAGAAATGTTGCCAAATAGAACTGAATTCAGATAGGCACAAAAAAAAAAAAAAAAGAACAGCTAGTTACACAAGCTGAGCTACAAAAAACAAGAGGATGAAAATATATGTAAAGAAGTTATAAAAATAGAAAATTACTGAGACGATGCAACTCCAGAAAAATTTCTGCAAAGAAATGCATAAAGTGCTGTGCTTTTGACCACCAAATCCCATAGGCAACAAACATGTATTTCCAAGTAACCCTAACTTTTACCCATATCCAGTTCTTTTTTATTTCATAATTAACATGCCAACTTTCGTGTCAAATTAGAAAGTTAATATGAATGGTAGAATGAGAAAAAAAAAAAAAAGATGGGTGGGGCCAACAATTACTATTCAGTATAAAATTCCAGGAAACATTGTCCTTCTCCTTTTGGAAAGAAGTGGGGAAGGGACACATGCACAGCTAGCTGCAGATCATGGCCTGAGCTGAATGAACCATGAGATACCAGATTAGCAAATTACTAAGAGAAGCAAAACACAATGAGGCTGAGCATATTGTCTACAGCAAAGTAACAAGGAGTGATGAATATTCCAAACGTGTCTGTTCTGGAAGTGGTCATGCTCAGACTTTCACTGCTGCCATCCTCTACTATCATCCAGCAGTGAGGCTAGCAGGGCTTTAGATGAACTGAGGAAGGGAATGCCTACATGGCATTTACAATAAACCACCAAAAAATTTAAAAGGACACGCAGCTATGATGCTATGAGCTGTATTGCAATCGTTTATCATTCCTCTGTCTCTTCCCATTAGAGCATCCTTCCAGATTGCAAGCTCTTTAGGACAAGGCATTGCTATGTGATTCCTTCCTACCACAACACAAATGGGTAATGACAATAAATGCTAGCATGTGAACTAATGATGCCAGTGTATGCTTGTCAGTTTATTTATTTAGGCTGAGTGGCCTAAAATGTTTATCTGCTCTGTGTTAGAATGGGCAATATATGCATACAAATACATATATGTGTACACACACACACACACACACACACACACGTGCGCGCATGCGCACACACACACTCTTTATACATCAGAAAAGCCAAATGTGATCAAGAAGCTGTTTCCAGTACAGCAAACAGTCACATGCATATTTTAGTATTTTTCTCAATCCACCATTTTATTTTCCTTAAGGTTGCAAACTCTCACCACAGGATCTGCTATGCCTGTTGCTTTCTACCTCAAGCTTGAAGAGTCTACTCTTTCCAAAAACAAGTCTGCTCCCCAATTCCTGTTATTCAAGGTCAATTGGACAAACCTGGTTGTGTGTACAGATTAGGGAATGAGAGGTTGGAGAGCAGTGCTATGGAAAGGGACCTGGGTGTCCTGGTCAATGGCAAGCTGAACATGAGTCAGTAGTGCCCTGGCAGCCAGGATCCAGCCATCCAGACGAAGGAGGGGATTGTCCTGCTTTGCTCTGCACTGGGGCAGCCTCACCTCAAGTGCTGGGGGCAGTTTTGGGCACCACAATGTAAGAAAGATATAAAGTTATTAGAGATCATCCACAGTAGGGTAATGATGATGATAAAGGGCCTTGAGGGGAAGCCATATGAGGAGTGTCTGAGGTCACTTGGTCTGTTCAGCCTGGAGGAGACTCAGGGGAAACCTCATTGTGGTCTTCAACATCCTCAGGAGGGGATGAGCAGGAGCCTCCTCACTTTTATGACCAGTGACAGGATCTGAGCAAATGGAAGAAAGCTGAGTCAGGGGAGATTTGGTTTGGATATCAGGAAAAGGTACTTTGCATAAAGAGTGGTTGGGCAATGGAATAGGCTCCCAGGGAAGTGGTCACAGCACCAAGCCTGACAGAGTTCAAGAAGCGTAGGGATAACACTCTCAGGGACATGTTGTGATTCTTGGGGCATCCTACGCCAGGAGTTGGACTTCATGATCCTGATGCGTCCCTTCCATTTCAGCATATACTTTGATTGTATGATTCTAACTAAAGAGGAAGGAAAAAAGTTGTTTGCCAACACTGGTGTTAGAGGTTTGACCTGGTTTTGGTTAAAACTCAGCTATTCCAGTGGAGTGAGCCTCGAGTCAGAGTAGCAATGAGTCCAGACAAATTAATCCAAAAAGCAGTCAGATTATTCATGGCTGAAAATATGCACCTGCATATGATGTCTTTCACAGGAACACAGGCTCCTGGGTCACACCAAGGACCAACAGTCTCAGCATAACTCACATGACTCTTGCCATGTGTGGGTCATGCTTGACAGCAGCTTTGCCTCAGTCCTTTTCCCAAGCAGGACTTCCTAATCCAATGGTGAGAGACCTAACTCCACCCTAAATTTATTCATGACCAGTTTTAATCCATTTGTTCCTGTGCTGACATTGTTCTTTGGCTTATAAGGCTCTCCCTCCCTGCTGTTTATTCTCCTGATGTATTTGCTGAGTGCTACCAATCCTTCTAAGCTTTCCTTTACCAGGCTGAACAAGCCATGCTTTTAAGCTCAGTTTCTGCAGCAAATACAAAGCAGATGCTGAACCTTCTCTTTCTAGATATAGCTACCAAAGTTAATGTAAGAGGACTAGCAATTAACATGGCTCTTTTTAAGGCTGATAAGCCTTAAAAGCATGTAGATCTCTATGGCTTATGATAGCCAGGACCTGTGCATGCTGGCACAATGTCACAGCAGGTCTGAGGATCCTTCATTGTCTCTGGCAAAATATGCTTTCCATTGACTCAAGTGTATGAACACCTATTCTCTGTATCTCTTCCTTGACTTACTATTTACTTAATATTCCCAAATGTGTCAAATTACCTCAGATAAATCACAGCAGCAAGCTGGACAGCATTAATACTCCCCTTCTTGGGACAGAAAGAGCAAAAACATCACAGTATCATATCTGACTCTTGTTACGTTACCTGGTCATTCACTTACAGCCATTGGCAATGAAGCCAGTTGTCCAAGGGTTTCTCCAGCCCTGCTGTTCTGTGTTGATGAGATCACTCTTTGTGCACAAATGCAATGACTGACTAGTCAACGCCTAACTGTCCTGGCGTAGAACATAACTTTCTATTACTGCAGAAATTCTACTTCTGAATACTCCATCACTTAATGCCAGGATCCAATTTCAGGAGCACATATTTAATTTGTGTGCCCACATCAGTAACAGGAGTACTAAAAAAATCAGCATCAAGGCTAGAGACCCTATTCCTGTCCAATCCTTTCTTATACAACTGACCACTGGTTCCTCCATTAGCTTCTCTTGTCCACCCTCATTTTGCATTTGATCTTTTTCAGATGAACAAGTACTTTTCCAAGAAGGAGAACAAAGGATATTTGAAATAAATAACCAAACAGAATCAAGATATCATTTTTACTTTCAGACTTGTTTTTTTGAATGTGAGCACTAAATTAGACCTGCTTCAAAAATATGCTATTGTAAGTGCCCAACACAGAAAAATCTAAGGCCTAAATCAGGTAGGGTTGAGTGAGATGACTTGTCCAAAGACTGGACATACAAGCCAAGTCCCCGTAAACCTTCAAGACAGCATCCCACACTACTCTCCCAATTGACATTTAACATCTGAAGTGCCTGTTTTTCCTTTTTTTCCTTTTTCCCCCACAAATGCTCACAAAGCTTTAAAGCACAGTGGCATTTTGCTTTTGTCTTCACAATAAGTATCCTGGTCACTGAGGTGTTTTCCTTCACAGCTCTCTACTTCTAGCTCTTTCCCATGCTTCCTACAGCCATCACAGATCTTATGTTATCTCTACCACACATCAGTAGACATATTTCGATTTAACATGTCAGCCAGGGGAATTAAGAATTGCATGTCCACAGTACCCACTCATCAATTTTCCAGGCAAACTGAATTAAAAAATAAGTAGATATATTTATCTAAGAATTTATAAAAAGCCAAATATAACAAACCATTCAGTCTGAGACTTCAGGAAACTAAATTAATGAAAAACTAATGATAAGTTCACAGCCTAGCCATTAAATTTCTTAAACTGCATTTTGCCTGTGCCAGAATAATGATGCAGCCTCAGAGACTCACAGGTAGCTCAGCAGGTGCCTGTCTATCATCATTATTATGGCACCTGTCAGTGCCAGTCAGGGCCAGGTCCTTGCCATACTCAGCACAGTACAGCAAAATGAAGTGGCAGCATATTGCAGAGAGGCTCTCAAAATGATGGACCTAGAATTATTTCAAATTGCCAAAATTTGCAGATTTGATGGAATGAAAACTCTACAGTACATACAGTAATTTGAACAGTGCGTTTTAAGGGCTCTCATTGTAACAAAGCTTGCTAAAAGGACACCCTCCCCCCATTTTACCTACATCTTTGTCTTTGTGTAAATTATCAATACATACACCCAATATTTTAGCCAAAAGAACCACAATGAATAATTTATACCTGCTGAAGACAACCTACTTTCCGTCTCCTAATTATTACATTCCCATCTTTAGTTCGTATTTCCACAGCAGTATGAATGATGTAAGACGGAGATACTATTAATGATTGTCACAATTTTTTCATTATTCCCATGATATTTGATATTTTTTAAAAGATAGCATTTAACTAATTGAAACAAAAAAGCTGTAACTGTAGTTATAAGATTATGAGAAAACAACTGAAAATGTAGGGGTCTCAGAAATATAGGAAGCAAACAGCAGAAGTGTTCCACAAAGATTCTTCTGTGTGGGTCTTTCATGCAGGCAATGACAAGGAAAAACATTATTTTTAAAGCAAAATAATTGTAAACCCATAAAATTTGGCAGGAAAACTCAAAGGAGGCGTTGTACCAGAAAATTCTTATTTTCTGTAAACTAAATATAAAATTGACTCCATCAACTTGAAATTCTCACTTTCTGTTAAATTTCATAAAATTATTATAAGCTTGGAGTTGGGAAAGTTCCACAATTTACCATCAAGTAAAGCAAACTGATTCTGAAAATAAATCCCTGACTATACTATGCAAGGGATAACAGAATTAAGAAGCTGAGATGTGTTCATAAATCATGGCTTGAGTTTTTCAAAATCAGTAATAAGCAATTAGCAAAATACAATGACCCAATAATTATTTTTAGTGCTGTGCATTCAGAAAGTAATTTACGTGCAGACATTATCACATGCATGCTTTATTTCAAACTGCAATTACACAAAGTTTAATTTAGTAAATATTAAGATACATTCTAACATATGGCTTATGATTTACCATTTGTAATTCAACCTATAAACAACAGAACAATAAAACTTAGTACATTTATTGGTGAAACTTTATTTTCCACACATTTTAATCACTTTCAGCTATTGCCCTAGTAATCTATGACACAAGAAGGTACAGAAGATGCATGCCTATGCTGCAGTAACTGGTAAAAGTTTCTGTGTATTTGAGTATGATATTGCAGACTCACCCTATTTCTCTTAATATCCTGCAATCACAGACATGAGAAAATGTAGATCAAAAAGCAGCAAAGATCAATAAAATTTTCACTTGAAGTGGCATGTACTTGAAAATTGCAGCCAAGCCTTACCTGTTTGTTTAATGAAGGATTTCCAAAACACAGCCTTATTTTCATGGTGAGGAGAAATTTGGAATGAAGACCAAAATTTGGATAACAAAGTTTTGTAAATAAAAATTATCCTCCTTTTATACCAATTTCCTATGTGATGGTTCTATCTGCTCTCTTTCGCTATGTGTTTCCCAACAAAGTGCATGCCAATCAAGGGACAAGGCAGAGCAGCACTGCCTTTCTTATGCTACCTCCCTCAGCAGCTTCAGACAAAGGAGCACCTGGATGGGTACTGCCTGTGGAAGGCTGAATATTGTTCTCTGTCTTTTCCTGGGAGAGCAGCAGCTCCTCATACACTATGGTACGAACGTCCATGAACAAGACTTTGCCTAATATCAGCTTTCTTTGGGTTTTTCTGTTTAAGGCCAGAACATCCTTTTTCCATCAGGAACCTTACACCATGATGAAGTGGCAAGCTGTAGCTGACATGACTGCAAGCCATCATGAGAGACCTCACAGCACTGAGCATAGAAAGTTGACTAAGAAGATATTAATTAAAACCACATTTTTTAAAATATATTTTTGCTTGTTTTCTTTTTCCCTGCAGGTGAAATAAAATTCAGAGGGCTCAAGCAGAAACCTTCACTCCAAATTAAAGCCATATGCTTCACACTGCTCTCCTCTAAGAGGCACAAATGCAGAAGAAGCAGCTGTTCAACAGGTCTCCATAACAACTGTAATCTACAATTTCATGAATCAGTTAACCCAAAAACTTGCAAAGGAAGTGTAGAGGTGGTACAGTTGCTATATGGTGTAGCTGCTCTATCAACCTCATCATCACCCCCACATGAATCAGAGAAGAAAGTGACGTGATCGAAAATTTATTTGTCATAAGACAGTAATTGCCCATCAGCTGCTCTGTTTCTTTTTGGAGCTCATTGCAACTACTAAATGCCGTATGGATATAAAGTTTAAGAGAAAGGAGATGATAACAAAAGAAAACCTTACAAATGAATATTGTGGTGAAATAGTTCAAGGTTTATTTCAATATGTCCTTCAGTGTATGAATTATTTAATCAAACTGCTTTTAGTAGTACTCAAATATCAAACTACCTCTGCCTAAATCAGGTGCTAATATCCTTTGATTTTTTAGAAAAACATTGAGTTGCATTAAAAATATATTTCAGATCTAGTTTTGTGTGACAATGATATGTGATGCGTCAATGGATATGTATTATATTCCTCCTCTCAGGCATGCACGTCCTGCAGAGACAGCAGACTACAGAAGCTGACCCTTACTGAGACCATCTTGTCTTTCTGACAAAGATACTTCTTAACTTCTTACTTACTGGTTGCTTCCTGCAATTGATAAAAATTTTTGCTCAGCTTGTGATAACTTCACAGGCCCTGAGGACCCTGACCCTGGAAACCCCAAGGTCAGAAGTCAAGTCTTGCTCTGAAACAGCAGTGTGCTTCATATTAAAGTAGAACAAAAGTGAAGAAATATCCACCAGTGTGACAAGAAAAACAGGGAAAATGGGAATGACACCTTGGTCATCTGTTACCCAGGCCACCTCAAGCCATTGTCTGAAATGTGATGGAAAAACTCTCCAAGCCTCCTTCAAGTCAGCACTCTGTTTAGGAAACACTGAGAAAAGTCTCCAGTTGCTTCTTATTCCTGCCCTCTGCTACATGTCTCTGGGCATCTGGTGACCAAAACAATGTGGCTTTACAAAACCTACAGAAATTCGGCCAAAGCTTTACTTTGGATGCACAAGTCACACCAGAATAACCTGGGCTGAAACACAAAGCAGCTGAAAATCACAACTCAGGAAAGCCAAGACAGAACAATTGCTCCCTAACGTTCATGACATTTCAAGAGCAACAGGCACATGCAATGCAACACATCTTTTGCCCATAGATGAGGTTACAGAAAGAGTTATTCACTTTCAAGGTGAATATTCACCTCAAAATGTAGTTTCGAGACTATTCATTGAGAAGGTAATAAAACACCTGAGAAAAATGATCAATTCTCAAATGATCTTCAGATCAGGAAAATGAACTGTTTCTCAAGTCTCAAACCCGTACACATCATGTGTATTTTGCACATACTCTTTCAGGACCTCAGACATAATGAAAATGGCATCAATTTCAACAACAAAAAAGGGGGGTTTAGGACAATTTCAAGTTCTTAAAATAATACCAGTGGTCATCGTCTGGATTGTTATTGCTACATGGAGCAACGTAAGACTAAAACCAACATGCTCATACATGCTTTTTCTTAACTAAGTCATTCATCTCATGTTCAGGCAGGAAACACCTTAACTTTCATTTAGACTAAACGAATGTGTTGTAGACAAAAGATGTATATGTCTGCTGTTTCCTGTGTCTATAAACCAGTTCTAACCCTCTGCAATTTAACTTTCCACAATAAACAGGACCCTTACTTTTCTGTAGTTTTCTTCAATAAAACATATCCTGATTACACTACTGTTTTAAAATCATATGAGGAGACTGTAGCTACACTGACAGCATGATACACAAGTTTAGCAGGCAGCTTGGTATACCAGATGGGGTCGAGAGATCTGCCTTTAGAGAAAAGAGTGAAAGACTGACAAACTAGATGTTCAGCAGTTTCAGCACCAGATGTAGAACAGCTTTACACTGAGCAAAGTTTTTCCCACCTTATATTGCTGCAGAGCCTAATAAATGGGAAAACAGAAGTCCTTCCAGCAAGTTCTGCAGATCTTTGTAGAAAAACTGCAAAAACTGAGTAAAATTGCCATATTTCCCTGCACATTCAGTTCCAATCTATATACAAAAAGCTGCATTTGTGTCTGTGACTTCGCTTTAAAACTGTTCTTATATGTCCTTAGTTTCATATGCCCCCAGGTCTTTCTGCCCCACAGCAGAAACTGGTGCCTTTCAGTACACAGTCTGGACAAGAAGGATGTAGCATGCTCTGTTTCCCCACAGTCTTTTCAGGCTCATGCACACTTGAGACCTTACTGTCTATCTCAAAACTAGAAAAGATGCAGCGACCTTCTGGCTGCAAAGAAATCCTGACCAACCTGTACATGACCACTGGCAGCTGTTTCTACCTAGCTACTTTCAGTAAGGCGATCACAAAGAATGTAGAAATCTGTGACAGTCTTGAGAAAAGACAGCAATGGAGAATTCACACTTACCAACTCTACAAAGGCAAGTCCACCATAACTGTGAGCAACAAAAAATACATTCTCTGCAGCTGACTGGGAAATAAAATGGTCCCAAACATAAATCGCATGTTCTTCAGGAGAGCCATTATCCTGCAGAAAGAAAAAACATTTGTGACAATTATCTTTTAAAAAATGGCAATTCTGTCTAAAAATGTGTTCCTATATGTTAGAATGTTTTGTTAAAATAAAGATTAAATGACTACACAGTAGAGTATCAAAAAGAGAACAGATCCTTTTGTCTAAATAAAAGCAGTAACACTGTTGCTTTCTGAGCTTACTTTAGTAAGTATAACAAAATTACGCATCTGCAAAATTTTACGTAAATACGATGAAGACAATTCTGCTAAACAGAGCCATTCACAGGAATTATGAGTCATAGCTCAGATTTTCATTCTTTTGACAACTCTTTTGTAAAATGTTTGTTCACTGAGGGTTTGTTTAAAGTACTTATGCCTTACATTGGTAAATAAAAATAGGTAAGAACAATATAAATACATAATTGTAAAATAATTTTGGTTGGTAAAGACCTATAATTTCAATTTTTACTTTTTTTTCATACTATGAGCCACTGGAAACCTGAACTAAGATTAAAATTACGGCATTTGCAACTACACTTTCAAGTCTTACTTTTTTGTGACTGTAGACTACGAGAAATGGTGCAAAACAAAACACCTCCTGACTGGTGGCAACCATTACTTTTGGAGTTTTTGGTAGCTAGGGAACCACGTTTTCTTACTATTGAATAAGATTTTCTCAAAGTCAGCCAGTGTAAGAGTCACAGAAGGCACTAGAGGGACACACATTGATTTTAGTTCAGTCTCATCGAAACAGTTGTGTACCTGTATCCTTGAGGCTCTTGGAAAGAACTATAACCCTCTAGATTTTCCCTTTTTCTTGGGTTGTTGAGGTCACAACTACAAATTTGGTCAAGTCTCAGGCAACAAGAATAAGATGCTCTGCTAGGTACCCTGCACTTCTGCCAGCATTTCACACAACCAGGATAACAATGTTGGCTCTTTCCAGACTCTTGAATGCCAGAAAGAGCTGATCAGTCAAGGTAATGTAATTTCCTAAAGTTTGCATCCCTTTTCCCTTTGGTTGGTGCCAGCAACAACTTCATATACTTAACTCACTCAGACACAGACAAGAAAAGCCTTGTTTCCTTAGGAGAATGAAAGCACAAACCAGTAAAAGCCGCTGGTAATCAGAAGCTGCTAATTACACAGTGTGAATGATTGATATTTATAAAGAATGTTGAGGTGATCTAGATCTCAATTTCATTCTACAACTAGTTTTGGGGATTTAAGCTCTTATAAGTGTTTAAAATCAGTGGGAAGAGATACACCTAAATACTGTGGTTGATTCTGGCTTTTATTTCTATTCTCATACCCTGTCTTCTAAGTAAGAGTGAGATGGCAACAAATATTTTATGGATCCTGACTCAAAGTTTTTAGAATAATCATTCTGCTTCAGCAGCAGTCATTTTAAGACAGAAAAACCTGAGTTTCTCTTACTCCTGGACATATTCTGCTCTTCATTGATTATGACAGAATGTAGTTTTAACTAATTTTGTATCACCTATTGTAAACTACCTCAGTATAGGAAAGGACTTATTTCAAAACAGTTTGTTGCTGTTTTTAAATTTGATTGTATAGATCTGTACAGAAAGTAAAGACTCCTCCCTTTGTGAGGAATGAGGGAAATTTTTCAAAAAGAAAGTACATAAAGAAAATATGATTGACAAACCAGTTATTAAGACAAAGCTGAAGGACAACTTGAACAGGAATTTCCTATGCAAAAGTGATGTACTCTATAATCTGTATGGAAAAAAGTACATTAAAACACTGAGAAAGTTTCAGAATTACTGATTTATCTAAAAGATTTATCTTAGTTATGTGCACAGGAGGTACTTATTTTTCAATAATAATGTTGGCATTGAAACTTTTAATAGCAATTTTTGTATTGATACCCAATGCTGTTTAAACAATCTGAAAAAAACAGGACATTTTTTCTGCATAATATAGCATTTTCAGGTTACTTTGGATTTATTATTTGACACACTGCTAGTAAAAGCACACCATTTTAGATTCCACAAGACTAACACATCAGCAAAAAGCTTCTGAACTCAGCCCAAAAAAGCTTTCACCAATCAAAGCATAACCAGTGGTCTAGTAAACTAAATTAATAACTTCACAGCTTCACAGTCTAGTACAAAGATTCAACAGGATTCTATAAAAGCAAAAAGCAATGAGCTACAATGAGTTCAATACAGACTCTCACTTCCTTTATTACCAGTCAAAAAAAAAAAACCCAAACCAAACCATAAAATGTCATGATAAACTGGGTTGCTGTACACTCTGCTAAACCCTAAACAAGGTAAGAAAAGCACATATGTGTAAGGAGTCTGGAGGAGTTCTAAATGCTTAAAAGAAAAGCCCTTTCTTCAGAGCATCTGCTTATTTTTCTCCCTTGTAACTAGCCCATATTACAAATACCTCAGACCTGGCTCCAGGTGTGTGCATGGAATATCCAGCTGCAGGAGCAGCACACAGCTGATCTCCTTAGGATTCCAGATTGCACTGGGTCTCTGAGGTTTAACCTCCACTGCCTGGCTTGGATTAAATTATAAGACAGGATGCTGCATTTTCAGCATGAAAGGTGACAGTCTCAGGCAGCTGTTGCTTTCTGTAATGTCACTGAAGCCAAACTGAATGCACTTATACAGAACATTGTTAAATTATTTGATAGAGACGGGGTCATCTAGTCAGAGTTTACATAATTATCTACACAAGTGTACAGAAATTACAGAAGTGTACAGAAATAAATGGACATTAGCCTGGAGAAATCACACTATATACCTCAAAAGGCACCTCAGGCTGAATGCATTCCCGTTTGTGAAACAGATTGAGCTAGAGACATGCAGGAAAACGTGAACTTCGACTTCCCACTGTGAAAACTGGTCACCTACAGCAGGTAATTCTATGTCAAAATAAGTGGTCTGGTTCTTTGGAGTTGTGGGTCTCCATCCCTCTGAAAACTTCCTCTTGATCATTATATATACAATTAGACATGAAGGGAAGAAAAGATTAAGAACTATATGATGTGAAAAGGCCCTAGTGCAATGTTTATGCAATGCAAAGTAATCCAAACAAGGCTACTCCTGGGCCATCCATTGGGCAGAAACGTGGACAGAGTGAACTCATATTTTGGTCTGCCATTTTTTCCAGCATGGCTAGTTCTAGGAGTTGAAAGGTATATAACATTTTAATAGTTGAAGCCATTGGTATACACAGATAAGCAGTATGCACACTGTGAATACAATATGACATTCTGTTGCATTCAAAAAACAGGTTAAATTTACCAATATAATATCACAGTCATTAATTGTTAAATACCAGGTTGGAGTGATGCAGCAACTGAAGCCTTATCAACTATGCCAGATCCTAACACCTAGACATTGCAAGGTCTGCAGTTATGATGGACTACCTGAGTCGATAACACATGGAATTGTCTAAACAACATTTGCATATTTGTGTAATTATTTTCTAAGGTTAATTAGCTCCTGCAAAGCAGCTTGCCCTTTGAGACTGCTTACTGTGACAGGTTCACGTATTTTGTGTTTCAGTGCCAAATTTTACTTATTTCTTTTTCTTTTCCTCCTTTTTATTTTTTTCCCTCTGAAGTAGCCTGTTGCCAGAAAGTCATAGGCCTTGAGGCCTTGAATCTGGAGGCACTGAACTACTATTAGCTTCACTGAGGCAGAGCAGCTCAGATCCCCATCTTGAACTTTTAATACATCAAAATAAAAAAAGTCACATAAAGAAAAAAAAAAGACTACAAAATTAAGTTTTCAGACCTGGTAACCTTCTACTTTCAGGGCTTTTTTTAAAATCAAGAAGTAGGAATCACATTTTTCTGAGACAAGGGAAAGCACACAAATAGGGAAATATGCCATACAGCTCTTAAAGAATTTATTTGAAGGTGATTTCTCTAATTACCATTTATCACAGCAAAATAATTTCTCCTTCTAGCTTGATAAGCTACTATAAACAAGTATGGTACATGAGTTAAATATGGGAGAACAGAATTACACACTGGCTGGGAGGCCAGAAGGATACAGAAGGCTCTGATTTCCTGCCCCTGGAGATGCTAGATCTTACCCACCAGTAATACCTTGACAGTTGTGTACAGTTTGTCCCATTGCCTCAGGGAGCCTTGGGGCAGGTAAACTTTTGCAATTCACCCCAACCCTTCCAAAAAATCATGACACTTAAATTCATATAAGTATAAAAATATCCTGTTACAATGGCACCTTTCATGAGTCCTAAATGATGCTTATCACCTGTTGCATTTTTCTCACTCCTTTTGCAAATTTTTGCCTTACATGAGACAAAAGCTTTTTCACTAAGGAGAACAAAATGAAACTACACGATGGGGTTACTACCACCAGAGCAGCTCCAAAATTTCCATGCAGAACGTGGTCTAAGAGGCTTTTGTCACGGTTCAGGAACGTTACTCCCTAATTTAGTGATACTCCCAACCAAGACTAATCCAAACGAGACACTGCTCCTCCCACTGCTCTTCTGCTCTTTGTGTCTGTGGTGGGAGACACAAAAGACAGAGGTTATGGGTTGAAATAAGAAGAATTTACTGGAAACAGTAATGAAATAAGACAACAAACAGGAACAGTAACAGTATTAATAAGAAAGGTACACAAAAAAGAGGGTGATGTACGTGGAAAAAATGCTCACTGAGCTCAAGCTGACCTAGTGTGACCCACAAATGAACAAAATGGCAGACTGATCCTCTTCTCTCATGCTCTTCCTCCTGACCACAAGCCATTCCCCTTCCCTCTGGGAAGCATCTCTGCCCTGATAGTGACAAGAGGTGATACAGAATAACAATCTACACATGCCTGCATGGCTCCAGACTCCATTCCCTCACAGTTACTGCAAAAAAATTAGCTGTCCTGGCTGAGAACCAGGATAGCTTCGAGGGCAATAAAGCTGAAACACAAGCAAAAAAACCAGCTAGTATGTGATTTTTTTCCCCCACAGCAAAGACAGTGGCTATGGCATTCCAACCACAGAGGAGGATTAAAGTAAAGAGAGGATATGAACTGAAAACAGGAAAGGAAATGGAAGTATGCATTTTGTATTAATATATTTCTGCAGCATGAGTACATGAAGACAAGACTTGAAAGTGTCTAGACCAGAATATTTAACCAGATTTTGACTTTAACTGAGAAATTCCAGTGTATAGGAAGCATCCCATCTACCTGAAATCTTCTTTACCTTTTCAATCACAGAGTTGAGAGAATTCTTGCACAGTTATTTGGGAAAGGTTCCCTACTACAATACAAGAGGTGATCCCAGGAGGGATCTTTTATTAACAGTAGGAATTGTATTTCTGCTTTACTAACTGACAACAGGCAATGCTAATCTGTATGCTACACAGATGGAGATATGTAAACATGAAGATGGGCTGGCTCTTCCACAACTCCTAAATAACCGGGCTTTCAGGAAGCATGGCATTCAGGAACCATGCCATAGCAGTATCTTCTGTACAGGGGCAATTGCAGCTGTGTGAAACCAGACAAAAGGATGCTGCAGAAACAAGTACCAAGACCATCTCAGCAGCAAAGCAGTTGTGAGTGGGGGAGATAGTGGAAGAAAAGTGACAGTGGAGGCAAATTATACCAAATCTTAAATCTGACATGTATCTGAAATTCAGTTTAGCAGGTCATGTAAAGAACACAGGAAAGTAAGGATGACGAAGACTGGGCAGTGAGGCAACCAAGTTATTTTAGTTGCTGTGTCCTGAGTGAGACAACTTGAGAGAAAATAAGAGGAGAAGAGATGAAACCATAGACAGCTGATGCTCTGGCCTTGAAAGTCTGAATAGAGGACACATTTCTTTCCTCCTTTCATGGGCCCTATATGGATTATACTTGCATACTTTGCCATATTAAAAACACAATACTCAGCAGGATTTGATCAGCTGTGCAGAGTGGATTCATGGTCACCAATGTCTGGTGTAGCTCTATGAAACACAGAACATTGGTTCTGCATTGGTTCAACACTAAAATCATGTAAATGCATGAGGGATGTTATTTTATTCAGCATCTGTATTCAGAAAATCCTTACTTATGACCTTAGCAGGGATTAAATAATGAGTTTTCAGATGTAAAAATGCCATACTCTTGCACTTGCAGGAAGAAGGGGCAAAATAAAAAATTATACTACCTTTTTAAGGGCACTTTCTGAGGTAGGGGCAAGATACATACTCTGGCAGCAGACAGCAGCCAGTTTTGAGACAGAAGGAGAGACCAGGTATCACAACAGCAAAGTCTGGTCATTTGTGGAGTTGCAGGATATAAATAGCATAGCCAAGGTTGCTGTCCGGCACACACCTTCAGAAAGCAATATGGCAAAGTGACCTGACGTTAGTTTTTTTGCATAACAGATCTCAGTTTATTCCCAAATCTATTTGAGATGTTTCTGTTTCAATTTCTTCTACCTATTTCATTTGTGAATTGGCCTGGTCATGGAAGTGTTCCCAATATTGTTTATGAAGCCCCTTATGAAGTAATGTTGTATGCACAGAGTCAGCAGCACAAAGGAAGACCAGAAATCTTACATTTTGCAGTTAAATATCCATGATACTAAGTTAAAGATAGTCTCACTACCAAACTGCCAACAATTTATCAGGAAAGCATGCAATCTTAACAGTCCTGCTAAAACAAGAAGTATTCCATGAAACATGCAATATGTGGCATATCAAATAGCCAAATAAAAGATGTAAATCAAAAATGCATTTGGTGGACTGATACAAAATTTGAATTTCCTCCACCAGGCCAGAGGGAATGAAGAGCTGGTTTGGGACGAAGCGATGATAACGTGGGGCGACGTTCATGAGATGACAAAGCATTTTGCTATGATACAATTTTGAGATTATGCTTAAAATTACAAGTTTTAGCTAATGCAAGACTGATGTCTAGCCATGGTTTTTATGCTTTGTGTTTGGGCTCTGCCCCAGGGCTCCTGCTCTCCCCAGCTCCCACCACAATTCCCATTGAAGATGACTTCAGATCCTGTCCCACTTTCCCCACTTCAAATGCAAGCTGGGCTTTTCCTAGTGACAGTGGTCAGGAAATAAAATTCAGAGTTATGCTATATATATATATGTATGTGCAACAGAGCAAGCCTGGATCCTAACATGCTAGGGCTAGGGCAGCAGGAGGGAGTTACTTTTCTGCTTTATACTCCAGCTTTATGGCACACAAGAAAAAAAAAAAAAAAAGCAACTCCAAGACAGAAAAGCATTTTTCCAGCTAAACCCTCAATCCTAAAAAAACCCTAAAGCAACTTCTGGATTAAAAAACCCCAAACCACTCTCCGAGTGGTTTCCAAGGTGCTCCAACCACCTCTGCCTGGTGAGGAACAAGCTGGAAATCAAAAAACTTTCCACTCTCTTGACCACAGGCCCTGCCTCCAAGCCTTCACTTAAAATATTTCAACAGTTCTGAAACCTGCTCAACAATGCCCTGAAACCACAGAGCAACACAGTCAGTGCCCACAACTGCTCTCCAGAGAGGTGCCAGTGGTCCCAGCTGCATTATTACATCACTGGTTTAATACTACACTTCCTTTTGGCAAATGTGGGACTTCACAGGAGCCCTTCAGAGCACCACCATGTCAGAAGCATGTAGATGTTACACGATATATGAGCATTTTTAGGAGGCTGGTGTTGCAGATGGAATTTCTTATATTTGCATTGGAACTGAGAGTTAAACAGGGTGAGTTTGGACATGGATCTGTGCAAAAAGAAAGAAAGCAGCAAACGTTATCCATGTCCTTCACTTTGCAATGACTCAGCCTCTCTGCATGGCAAATACCTTCTGTTGCTCTGTTCAAATGCTCTCCTTACTTCTTCAGCTTTTTATTTGGAAATTCAAGTGGCTTTGTAACCTGAAAGGGTTTGCTGTTTACAAAGTAAATCCTGGATTTCAGGTTTAATTAAGTCTCAAATATTATTATATTGTCTTTATTAAAGTATCTGCTTGCCAGCCAGAGTATGACAATTTTATCAGGCTGTTGTTCAAGTCTGGTTTTTCCTATTATTACTTCTGTTGGAGTCTGGCAAGTCTTGCCATCACCACCCAACTGTCTTCTAGTAAAGTGCAGAAAAGGAGATCAAAACCAAGAAAAAATCAGGCAAAATCAGTTACTCAGTGGCTCTTAATTATGACCTTCACCAATAAGTTAATTAAGAGAAAAATGTAAGGAGACACAAATATGATATTCATCTTTTTTAGTCTAGGCACAGGAACATCACTGACTCACTGAGATGAAAAAGTTGCAGGAGAAGAAAATAAATAGGAGGAAGGAGGGTAATTAATCAGAGGAGGTTTTACTTAAGAAAAAAGCCAACTTCTTTCCCTTTTAGCTCTCTGACAGACATCTTGATTTTTGTATATTTTTTCCCTTTTCCATATAATTTGCAGGGTTCCAGGTGGACTTACACATTCTAATTTAAGTAACAACTACAGCAGCTTGGCCAAAGATATTCCAATTGATAAAAATACTCAAAGATTGCAAAGCTGCATTTCAGTACTGTTATGGATGCCTACATTTTACATTTTTTTATGTCTCCTTGTACTTTTTTCTTTCCAAACTACTCAATCTCAGGGATTGAGATTCTGCCCACAATGTATTTCTGCCTATAACATAACGGACCCAAACATACACTGCCTTTTGTATGATCAAATTATGGGAACTAAAGAGTATTTCTTAAACAAACCACCAGATTGTATCTTCACAGACAACCTCCTTAGCAGCCATGTTTCTGGCAATTAACAGATTAATTGTGAGGGCAAATAAATAAAAATGAATACAATACTTTTATAAAAAGAACTATCTTCATAAGACACAGAGAGATCATGCCAGTCATTTAAATGATTACATGCATTTTTCTCAACACTAAAAGCAACTCCTTTGGAAATGAATGCACCTGAAACATTCAAAAACTCCTAATGCAAGTCATGCAGAACTGTTATTTTTCTATTTCCGATAATACTCAAAAGCCCATTTATTATCCTGTTCTTTCAATCTGTTTATATGTTGTAATGAGAAACAGACTTTTTTTTTAAAACTATGCTATTGCAAGAAAAATACCATTTTTGCCAAGGAAAATGCAGCTTTCCTCACCACAGGAAACAATGGATCCACACAAACTTCAACACATTTAAGTAAGGTAACAATTTGGTATTTTCATTAACAGCTATGGTTTCAGAACAAACCTCAACTGTAAAATCTCTGTTACAGAGTTTATATCTTTTGTGCGAATTAAATGAAATGGAATGGCTTTGCTCTGTACTGTTCTTCACTTCTCCATCTCTATTTATTACATTCAAGAGCAGTTATTTAAGTGAAAGAAAGATTTAACAGGCTCAAAGCTATTTTATTTCTCTTAATAAAGACTGCAAAGTGTTCAGTGCTTTAAGTAAACTGATATACTACTTAATGCACAGTTACAAAGATTTGGTTAAGTGCCTTAATATGTAGAGGACTACAGTTAATTGTATTTGAAGGAACTGCCATTAGCTTATAATTATATAAAGACAAACACAATCTGAAATTCAGATTTGAATCTTCTGTTGTTTCTCATTTGAAT
The DNA here is from genome assembly GCA_024865655.1 of Emberiza elegans. Lineage (NCBI taxonomy): Eukaryota > Metazoa > Chordata > Aves > Passeriformes > Fringillidae > Emberiza > Emberiza elegans. The sequence goes on from JALJVW010000201.1 coordinate 2,731,265, forward strand.
AAGCTGAAAAGTTGAATGTTTAGCTGTTTAACCCTGAATTCTGCTTCCTCATTTTCCTGTGCAGATGCACCTCTGTTATTTTTGTTTCACAATAATGTACCCTAGGAAATGATCTTTCATCCCAATGAGTTGCTACACAACCTCAGAACTTGCCTGTCGTACCTCTGTCTTGAACTCTGTGATTCCCTCGTGTTGATTATTTCATTAAAACAGGCTCTTTTCCACACAGATTAGCAAGGCCATTCACATTGCAGTAGTGGTGCATCGCTGTCGTTGAAGATCATTAGATATTAGATCAACAGCAATTTTCTTCTAACACATTGCAATTTTTTTTAACAACTCAAAACATCCAATTACATAACAGACAGCTTGGCTGTATTTTAAATTAGCACAGATGCTAAAGCCAGGAAATGTAATTCTCAGGATATCAGAACAAAAGGTTCAAAGTAAAAAAGAATTCTTATAAACCATAAGATTATCAGGACTAGACTGTCACACTGTGACCTTCCTGGCGTCTAGCTAATCTGACAATATTTGGCAGAGCATTGTTTCAAATCAATAACTAATTAACAAAGTACAAAAGAAGTTGTACTGTTTTTGAGCCTCCTTGTTAAAAATGGCTTTTGGTTGCACATGGGCAGAAAGGTCACTTTTATGACATCTTCAGGAGTCTTTCAACACCTTGCCACTGTCAGATTAAATTACTTTTAGCAATTAATTGTCATAAATTAAAACAGAAGCACATTTGTTACAGCAGGTTGTCATAATGACATAGTGAGCAGTTGTTTTGATATGAATTTTTCCCACCGACCCTCTATCATATCTTAATTTTTTTGGTTGACCTAACTAGAAAATTGGGAGCAATCTTGTAACTCAGGTGGCATAGTCCAAACACTGGGTGTCTTATTGAGATTATACACTGAACAACAACAGAACAGAAATTCCAGGGATAACTGAAGATCTTGTGCATATATATCTTACATAAAATATGTAATCTATGTCTACTTTGCTGTGTGGTATAAGAAAAACCCTCAAAAATCATATGGATGCCACTTTTGTTACTGTTACAAATAGGCCTTGATGCCACATTAATTCATTATTAGAAAACACCATTTGTCTGACATATTTTAAGACAAAGATTAAGTGCATTGGAACACCTGCAGCCTTCCCTCATTCAAACCATTACTTAGTTTTGGAGACAAAGATCTTTATTGAGATTTAATGAAAAATTTTTCTGGTTTTTTAGTTCCTTTTTTTGAACTCCTCTGTATGCCAGTGTCCACCTTACAAATTAATTCTCTGACATTTATCGTCTCAAGTTTGAGTTTGCTAAAAACCATTACATCAGGATGAAAAAAGACAACAATTCTAACAGAAGTTCCCTGCATAAACCGGAAAAGAGAAGAAGGACAGACTCCATTCTATGTTGGAGAAGAAACAGATTGTGCAGAAGAATGGATCTGGGTGACTGCAGGATCTGTCCTTAATGGTATCAGCATTAAAGCTGTAACCCCAGTAAGTCTCCAGGTAACTTGCCTCTAGTTCTGGTTGCCCTCTAGAAGCTGATTAACCAGATCTTCAGGCTAACTGAGATACTGGAAGAGCTCTGACAGCTCTTATAATGAGCAGCAGAGCACTGTTTAACAATCTATGTTGAACATATTTTTCTATTTTTGTTGTTAGCTCTATTAGAGCAAATGTTTCTATACAAACACATTCTAAACCTTAAATCTTATTAAGTAATAAAGATGAAAACAAGTGGTAAGAACTCACAGCTGCCAGGTACCACGCATCTTGGAAATTCCTGTGATCATGTTCATTCTATCTGAGTGCAATGACCAAACACCCAAGCAGCGTGGACTTGTTTGGAGGTCCAGCATTCCCACAAAACTGGACAAAAGTTTCATAAGTAATTTGCAACTCTTCATGAACATGGGCACAGGTGTCAGAGATGAAGAGAAGCAATGTTTCTGTGCAGGGGTTTCAAGGCAACCTGTAGGCAATGCACTGGCCTGCAGCTAAGCTTTGCTAGACAAAGTCTTCTAAGAAGCAGTTGTGTACAAGCTTAATTAAACCACTCTTTGCTAATACTTTAATAAAGGACAGACTTCGTAATTCTGTCGTGTCTATCCACTCCCAAACATGCACTTTGTGAATGATCTATTTACATATCACAGGGTGTTTTTACTCTGAAACTCAAGAACTGCGTTATAGTTGAAAATGAAATCTTGTGCACTCAAATTAGCAAGGTAGACAAAATCCTGATGAAAATGTAACAAAGGAGAGGAAGTAGGAAGGATGTGGGCACTACTTGTATCCTCCCCATTATTCCAGAATGGTCATGCTAATAACATCTGGACAACATCTGTGAAAAAACTCCTACTGCTTTTCTGGTCCTTCAGGCTATTTCAAGATAATAATCTGTCTTGGGGAAATTCTTGAGCTCCGAAGAAATCATGAATATTTGAATATTTGCTCAGCACCCCAGTGTTAAAAATGGCAAGAAATATCAGGGCCTGTATGTAGGGGTTTATATCTTTCAATATGCATTTCTGTAGCAGTACTTGTGCAAGATCACACTGTTTTAACCATGCTGATAACCTGGTAAGCTTCTGGCCTAAATCATGTACCCTTCCTAGTGTGGATGGCCAACCACAACCTCAGTATACTAAATGTTCTGAGACAGTGAAATTTGCCTCTCTTCACTATGTCCATAAAGCCTACTTATAGACCAAATACTTCTTTGAGGGCTGAGTTGAAACTTCGTAATGTCAAATCACTGAACTACAGCAGCTGGAGAGAACATCTGAGGGTCACCTAGTCCAAAACTATGCTCAAAGTGCTTTCTGCCAGGACTGGCCACAACTGCCATACTTTCCAACAAAAGCAAGAAAGTGACAGCTCCGTAGTTCTAGTGTCGCAGAAGTGAAGAAACGTACGTTGTGAAAGCTCCTCAAATCTTGATTTAAAGGCATTTCCACACACTCCAGAGAAGTCCTGAAGATGACTACAGCACTTTGGACACGAAATAATTTCTGTTACTTCCATGCCATAACATTACCTTTCCAAATTTGTATGCATGTGGACCCACAGTACAAGTGAGGCAGTGGTCATCTTTTGCCATCTGTCTTTGATAGTCTAGCAAGCTGAACTCTGCCTGGTCACCTATCTTTGAATAGAAACAGCTCTATTCATGGTGTTCTTAGAAAATGATGGCATGGTTATTTACATCCAGCGTAACAGAGTAACAATAATGTCTCAACTTCTGCTCCAGTGACAACACAGTTTGGCACCCATTGGAGAAAAATAAATTTAGGCATCAGCCAAACTATAAGTCAGCTAGAGTAGCTCAAACAGAAAGGGAAAGGAAATGGTAAGAGAACATAATGAACTAATAGCAAACAGCAGAAGAAAAGTATTTAGACAAGTGGTCTTAAATCAATCAAATGCTGTTATTCTAAAATCTATCACAGCCATAACTCATTTACTCACTTAAGGCAATGCATTCAGAGCCTGCATGCAGTCAGAGCAGCATGCAGCATCTGAAAGCTTGACATAACTCACTGAGGAGAACTTCACACACAGTCTTCACTGATAATGGATTTAAAGATAGCGAACAGTTATTAAATGTAAGCCTACATTTTTTTTGCAACCAGTGCAAGGGACACATGATAAATAACACAATCCTGTCATCAAATGTGTTTGTTCATTTTTCAAACATGAAAAGCGGAGTAGCTAGAGAAGTAGGGAGATGTGCTACGAAGTTGAATGTGTGAGGGCAGTGATGCATTGAAGCCTAAGGCCACACCTGGAAATCTTTCGCAATTACTTAGGCAGCCTAAGGTTTGCTAAATTTCTTCATTACTTTATTTGATAAATTCAAAAGAATTCCTCAGCAAACCAGATCCCAAAGATATAAATATCTGTCATCTTAATGTCTACATGCAATTAAAGCTTCTCTTTTCCCAGGTTAAGAACAGAGTAGTTGTGACACACTTAAGTGGTAATTGCCCGCTTTTATAGGACATTGGCTGAACTGGCAAGATCCATGAAATTAGATTATTCAGTTACACAGCAGGCGGAAAAGATAGGAGATAGGAATGAAGGAACATCTGGAAGGAAACACCAGTCCAAAAGTATACACTGCAGATGCTTATGAAGTACCAGCTGTATTGCCTGAACTAAATAAATTTTAAATCCCTTGCTATATTATATAGCTGGATACAGTGGTTAAATCTTTGCATTTGGGAAAAGAAAACTTTCCAGTCTCATGTATCCTACATCAGTCATAGCCTGTATTAAGTCAGAGGCCATCTTATGGAGTTCAGAGGACACCAAACATGCAAGAATGTGAGTAGTTTTTGTGTGCTTTGCTGTAGGTAGTGCCTGTGTGCACACACTTGCACGTGTACTTGCATGATAGTTTTCTCATGCCATGTTTTTACTAGAAGTACCAGACAAGAAGATCTCAAAGTGCTGCTTAAGAGCCCAGAAAATCTTTGGTCTCCTCAACACATACAACTCTTGGTAATTCTAAATGCACATCAATCTCTCTTTACTTAGCAGTTTCTCTCCAAGCAGTGCCATCTATTGGGAAAACAAATAAAAATTCAAGTTTTACTTGAAAATATAGAAAATACACCTCACTGGGTATGGACAAATTCATTCTTGCCAAGCACTGATCAAAAAAGACAGAGAAAGAGAATCAACTGTTAAACAACAGAAGTGTAGAACAATGCATCTGAACAGCATGCAGCCCATTCAGGGGAGAAAACCTGCTACCAATACCTCCAATCACAAAAGACAAAAGCTTTTTTGATCAGTTTAGAATCCACTTTTATCCAGAGAGATAGAGAAAAAGCCAAGGATTCAGCTGAGCAAGGAATGGGAAAATTTCTTGAAATTTAGAGGAATTAATGTCTGGAGATAATTGTAAAACAGACTAGGAATGAATTCTGCCTGGACACTATCAAAATGAAGTTAATGGCTCTGAAGTTAGTAAAACCTAATTCTGGAGGGGTGCTGATCTGATATGGAGTTCACCAAGACATAGCAAGAACAAAAGGACAAAAAAGTCTTCTAAAGACTCCCAGTAAAGCATATTTCTCTATATTGCAGAGTGATGGCAACAAGCTGATTAAAAAGATCAACCTTGTTGTTTAAGATATAAAGAATTCAAAATAACATCACACAGTATATAAATTCACAAAAAGTAAGGATTTTGGTTAGTAAAATCCTCAGCTTGTAAGGATTTTAAAATTAAATTAATTAATGGCTATAATACCTGTGAATTGCAGGGTAGAACCAGCATTTCTTCCTGGGCAGCTTATTCTACATTGTTCCACACCTGTCTCCTCCACTACTTCTAGTCTCCTTGGCAGCTGTCACTGCTGCATGCAGCCAAACAGCCTACATAGGAACCACTAGATTTAACTTAGTCCCATAAGCTAGATTTTTTTTCCCCCTTCATATTTTTTCCTGAATTTACACTTTGTTTTCTGTAGCAGATGAGGTGAAAAAATCCTTGAACTTACTGTGCATCCTGTACCCCAGTTCCCTGTCTGCTGACATTCAGCTCCTAGGCTCCACAAATGTTTTTCTGATCTCCATGCACTGCAGTACAGCCCCCATTTCCTCTTCTCTAAAATAAATAAATGTATTTAATAAATTAAATAAATATTTCCAGAGGATTTGGTGGGGTGGTATGTCCCCAAAGAAAAGGGTTAATTTGCAATAATGCCCTTCAGCTTAAGACAGCTACAAATATGTATCTTAAAAACTAATTTTTATCACCCCTCACTATATTAAATGTCTTATGGCTGACCAAGAAAAACCCATGTGAAGAGCAATCAAGTTTTTCAAAAAGTTGTATGTTGCCACTCAAGCCTCTGCTAAATTCCTTCTGTCGATTTTACCAAACACACTGAAACCTAGCAGCAAAACATGCAACTGTGTGCAGAAGGTTAGAGAATATTATCCTTGTTTTTGGATATCAGCTATAATCCTCGCGCTCTGTTAGATAAATGATAAAGGATACTGGCAAAGCACAATTTGCCCTGGCTCAGAAGACCTAGAAGGTCTTTGCAGTCCTCTGCTGCAGTCAGTCTACAATCAAAACCAAGCAATATTAGCGTTCAAGATGTTTGAGTGACTTTATTCATTTTTCCTCCAACAGGTGCATCTGCATTCTGCTGAGCCAGTTTTCTCCACCATCACCCCACAAACTAGCCACGTTTATGAGCCTGAATGCCATCAGAGAGGAAGGAGGACTCTTCTGACCTGTGAGCGAGAATCTTTCTTCAGCACCATGAGAGCACTATACAGCTCGTGGTGGGAGGAGAAATGGAAGCTGGGTCTTTCTTTTGTAAACTTACATGGCCTGCCTCGCATTTTAGGACATGTGTTGTTACATGGCATCATGTAATGGATGTCTGAAAGACACCAAAGCTAGATGGTCCTGATTTATTCCTTTTCTTTGATTATACCATAATTGTGAAATGCAGAACAGAGAGAGGGTATAGCAGAGAGAAGAGCCAGTGGTGTTCTTGAAGTGATACAGGATTTCCCTTCACTGATTATCTGTGTCTCTGATTTCTCAATCACTCAAGGAAAAGAAGACAAATAAAACTTTCCAGGATTAATAAATGCAAAATTTACTGTAAGAATTCTTTATAATCTCAGGATTATTAAAAATACCTAAGTTAGCTGCTCATGCTAAATGGCCTATGCATAAATTATTGAACACTAGTTTAAATTCTCCACAGTTTAGCTATTTAATGTAAGATGCCTGTTCATTGTAGTATCTGTAGAATGAAAAATGACATACATATTCTTCCTGATTTACAGAAACTACTGTAAGAACTTAAAGCTTATCTGACCTTTTAGGAATGATGTGGTAGCCTAACTGCAGGTGCTGATTGTCATGGTGTATGTACAGATTCCAGTTACTGGCCCAGAGTGGTACAGGTCTCTGGTGGCATAGGTTCTGCAAGACCAGATCTCTCCAGGTGTTCCTGGAGCACTCAAAATGTCACTACATATTTATTTATGTTCAGCACTTGACCTGCAGTGTCTTCTCAATTCTGAATGCCCAGTGTCCAGCACTACATGGGGCAAGAACAACACCATGGTAGTTTCTAGGCAGTTCTCATGAGCTTTTTACTATCAGCATTTGATTTTGCAGCTGCTTAGAAGTGAAGGAGACTTCTCAAGAACATAAGGAAGTAATAGGCTTTAAAAGTGGGCAGAGTAAAACCATGTGGTATTTCAGATGTGCATATATAAAGCAACACTGGCTGTTGTAAAAGGGGAAAAAGAACAGGCATTGTTTGTTGTACAAGGGGAAACAAAATATCAGCATGGGACTCTAGGGGCTGAAGTCCTGACGTCCACGTTTGCCACAGACATTCTCTGTGCCGAACATGTCTCTTACCTCTCAGGAGCTGTTTGCCCAGAGCTTGTCACTTTGTCTCCTCTGGTGGAATAAACAACTTACTAGCTTTGTCTCAGCAGCTGGCTAATGTAGTCACACAGGCTTTGGACAAGAGCAGGCGTGCACCTTGCCAAGTCAGAGGGTAGGTCACTGGCCCAGAGATGGCCACAGGGTGAAGCCGGCAGCTGGTGGGACTGCGGCCATGTTGGGAAACAGCTCAATCCTCAGAGTGAAAGAAATCCACGGCTCTGAAAGGTCATCCCACACAAGCGGACACTCTGCCGTGACCTCCAGTCAGGCTGCGTTTTGTGTCAGCCGCACCGAACAATGAGCAGAAATGGCACAACTGTGCTTGCACGCTTGCCAGGATTTCCTGTCTGCCAATAGTCACTGCTTACTCAACCGGGTATTAAAACAACTTTTACTACTTTTTTCCTAAATACTGACACAAATTATCCATATGTATCAATTTTTAGTAAAACAGATTAACCAGTTGCACATGATCTTTTCCTACTTAATCTCTCACAGAAGATAGGAAAAATTAATTATGAAAAATATGCTACATCCAAAATGAATTTCATTAATATGCTGTTAATAGAAATGGCACTGCCATAGATTGTGCTATAGTAAAAATATTTTTAATAAGTATTATTCAAGCAGATAAGCTCAGTGGGGGAAAAAAGGACAAAGTTCCTATCATACAGGCTTTGGAAAGGCTTATCCCTTTTGTCCACAAAACCTGACCCCATTAGTTGGTGTGATAAAAGTAATTCTTCCTACTTCTTCCTTGGTTGCCTCTTTGATATCCTTCAACTGTTGGGGCAACAACACTATTGCAAATTACTATCAAATTATGCAATTTATACTTTTTTTTGCATAATATTTCAGAATTCACTTAGTATACTTGTTTAAGTGGTGAATGCAGTTTAGAAGGGGGAAAATACTAATTTACATTTACATTTACAAGTATCTTATAACATGGAAAAGACACTGTCAGTGTGAAAATCTGTAGGGAATGGGTGATGCCTGAGAATGGAAGGAATGATCATGCTACATTTAAGCATGCATCATCTCTTTCCATCGAAAAAGGTTAGAGAGCAACAAATTCTCAGTTCATTTCGGTAACAAATGAAGGCTGGCTAGGGTAGGAAGTTTCTGGGGGGAAAGCATTAGCCCATATGTACAGAGCAGCCTCTGGTGGTCTAAGAAAAAATGGTAATGTTTGTAACTAAGGGTAGAAATATGTTTTTTAAAAGGATGTATGTACATATTTAGCTATTTTACTCAATCCTCCACTCAACACATTAAAAACCAGATGCTTTTAAAATGATCTGTCAATATGCTTGTTAAAATCTGAACAGTAAGAGTATTAAAATTCATATGCATTCATTAGCACATTATATAAAAGTAAAATGCTTGTGTTTAATCATTCCATAAAAGTATTATAGTCAATGCTGATTATCAAAAGTTTTTTTTTCCTGGTTTGCATTGCTAAAATTGAAATAAAATTTACAAGAATGTTACAGAATTGATGACATTTTCTGTCTTCACTTGTGAATTCAGTTGGCAGATGTTTTCAAGAACAAAAAAATCTGTCTTATTGCAAAACATATTAAGCAGGTTTTCCTGCCATAATGTTTGACATGATGTTTATTACCCAGACCAAATCAGTTCCTTTAACAAGCCATAATGTATGCCAGAAAGTACATTATTTCATAGTTAAGGAAACTTCCAGCATGAAGCAGTAAGTACTTTGATCTTTCAAGAGCACTATGCTTAATGCATTACATGCTGCCATAGTCATTTTTATTTATACTCATTTTGTACAAAAATACAGTGCAGTTTGATATTTTGTATTTTGGGATTCAGCTTTTACACATTATTGAATACCCCAGCTATTTTTTTTTACTATGAAAATAAAGAAAATACTTAATAATAATAAACATAATTACCAAGGAAGAGTTCTAATTCTCTGGTTCTTGGAAAATCTAGCTGCATAAGTGGGAACATCGATCAGACAGTTTTAATTTGTTCAAATGGCATTTCCTCATTCGATCACAACAGATCTCAGTGACCCTACGAGAACATAACTGAGGATATTTATTCCTGCTGCTTAACAGTCTGAAACAATTTCTCCACCATATTTGACACAACCATGTTTTTCCTTCCATGTTAGATAAGTTAAAGCCCTCCTGTAAGGAAATTTTTCATCTAGTCTATCCATGCTTTTTCCTACTTGGCAAAGTTGAGATAAGGCCTGCTCAGGTTTTTCAAAACTCTTTGATGAGATCATTACAAATCATATACCATCCTTAAATATCTCTGTTGAGTGATGGCATATTTTATTTCAAGAGTCTACTGAGTCAAAATTATACTGTACTATACAGCAGGATTGTATCTGAATTGCTCTTTGAGAACACCCCAAACCACCACCAACACAGCAGCCTGTGGAGGCAAGTCCCTGGGTGCAGGCAGAGAGCAATCCTGCAACAGGGACTCAAGCATGGGAGGCAAGAAAATGGCAAATATGGCATTGCACCTCTTGCAATCATCTACAGACTTGGCAGTTCTGACCAACAGAGTAAATGCACCCCTACTGATGGTCCAGTTTTGTTTCATAAATTGATAAGCAAGGAAATTGCATTGGTTTGTCCCACAATACACTAAAGCAGGTATGCTTTTCTTTCTGTTTCAAAAAACTGTACCAGAGTCTACTAATTTAAAAAAAAACCAAAATAATAATTTCAGAATACAATACCAAGCTCATCAGAAAACTCAATTTCAATTTATTGGTCTGGGGAAGGAGACTACCAACCACATTTTCACTACAACATATACTACTTTCCCTGATTTGAAGAAAATCAAATAAAGGAAACATCAACAGTCACATTTAAGGCATGGAGCTGTGCAGAAAGGAAAATGGGATGGAACAATATATTTTATATTTTGGGGAGAGGGTCAAACCTCCTGAAACCAAATTTCACGCCTCATGAGGCAAGAGTCATGAGAAGGTAGAATTGCTAAAAAGGTTTTGAAAAAAAGGTTCACTTTCAAAAAGGGAACACTGAACCTGTATGCTGACTAGGCTTCTTTTCAGACAAAACAGCAGCACTGTCCACTGGATTCTCATGGGACTTAAGTTAAAACTGGTTGCCACTCTTAAGAAGGAGGGTTTGGCTAGTGGGTAGAATAGCACCTTATAAAACAGATGCAAACAGAAAACACAGTGCCTTGTTGGTGACTTTGAATAGATATATATGCATTCCTTTGTTTCCCATACTCAGTTATTTTTCAAAAGACAATAAATACTTATGGTATTAGTGACAATCTTGTATCCAAGTTACTAACCCTTTAAACTAGCCAGCACAGTTATATTTCTTCTACAAAATTGTTACGCTAAAAAAAGATTATCGGGGCATATTAAAATTTAAGATGATTCTAACATGTATCTTACTGGATTTTTCTCTGTTTCTCACCACAATGACATACTTTTTTTTTGTTTGTTTTACCTTCACTGTGGAGTTTCTGGTATGTTTTACTGTTGAATGAAAATGACGACTTTCATAATAAGGGTTGTGGAAATTATATGACTCAGTCTGGAATGTAGAATGCATAGTATGTACATGAAGCAGAATGTGCCAATGAGCATGTAATATTGTTTGTGCCCCCTGCAGAATTAAAAATCCTCGCATAGCACTGTTATAATGATCCCATGCTGGTAGCATTACAAAGTGCAAAGGTTCACTGAGTCAGAAAAGGGCAAGGGACAGAGCTTCTTTATCATACCATTCTCAAATTATTCTAGCTTAAATATTTATTAATATATTAGCAAGTTTTCTCCTTTATCTGTCTTCAAAAGTTTAGCTCAAACACAATGGATGGCTGCTCATATAAAAACAATACATTAATTACAGGGTAAATTTGCTACCACACAAGACGAACACTGGTATTTTCCGTAATACATTATTAATTTGGCAGGTGATAAAAACTATCAGGCTGTAACTACTACTTCCCATGTAATGCATACATGTCATGAATGCATTTATAATACAATAAATGCATACATGACATGTGAAGGCAGTATGTTGCCTAAGCTTCACTACAAAGTCTTTCTTATGAACACCTGTGTTTATAAAATGGTTTTTAAGAAGTCTTTCTTAAATTTTTCTTTCTTGGTAACATCAGTGAGTTCCTCTGGGGTTTATCTGAAGTTTCCCTTTGAAATTAGAAAGAAATTTTCTCTAGCACTTCCAAAGCATCATGATCAATAAATGACCAAAAATACCAACAGAATAAAGAGCCAGGAACTCTGAATAAACTCTTGAATTCCATCTCAGTGATGTATTTGCTTTTAACAAAGCATGCTATTTATTAGCCAATATAGGCTGCAAACATACGCATGCATCAATAAAGAAGGGCAAACAAAACCAAAAGAAACTTACTCTAATATAGATCTGCATAGTTTCTTTTTCTTTTTGTGGATTTCGATACTTTTCATAGAAGTCACGTCTCTTCTTTGTTTCCTTCTGGATTTTATCTTTTCTTTCTCTCTTTTCTGCAGGTTCATCTGAGATATCAGAAGACAGTGGTATTTGGGCTTTTGTCTTCTCAACTTCAATATAGTTCTCATTGGGATTCAGAACTATTACTCCATAGCCTTCCTGTTTTAGAAGAGAGTCACAGACACATAGACACACAGACACACACAAACAAGAAGAAATGTGAAAAGGGGAATTTAATGCTTGAAAATGCTTTGCAGTTACTTTAGTGCTCTTTAGAACTTTTTTATTTATTTCAGCAACTTCACACAACATCATTTATAGAAAGGTTTTTAAGAATATTCTGTCATTAACAGGATATTGATGTGTGAATATGTATCAGTGCATGTACTTATGCTCATACACATCCCTCAGCATCAGAAAAGTTGCCTGTTTTACCTTTAAAATAATTTAATATATTGTTTTATTCATAAGCACTTTATGTGACTTTTTCAGAAAACAATACAGGAACTAAAAGCAAAATGTTGCTTTAAGAACTCTACACAATAATGAATAAAAAGCTTTATGCCCAGCCCGTAAAAACCTTTAAAATAAAAAGGATTGAGAGATTTTATATATAAAGATAGATACATTAAAGAAAGCATGCAAAAATTATTCACCACATTTTAAAATAGTAAAACCTTTTGTCTAGCTGACAATAAGCATACCATGCAGAGGCAAATAGCAGCAGTAACAATGAATCAATACCAAAACTGATTCAGTAGTGTTGCTTACAAGTCAACTCTTTATGGTGGGTCTGACTTTTTAGTGTATCTTTAAATCTGCTGTAAAAGTTCACTGGGATTATATTGTATATCCAACAAATGCAGAGCAAATTTGTGACCTGCAGAATGCTTTCAAGTGTATAAGGTGCATTTTTTTTGCCTCTGGAAATGAGCTGGTTGAAAAAAAATTAAATTTATGAATGAGAAATAAATCTTGAATAAACCAGCCAATCAAATGTAATGATTTTTAAATGATGGCAAATCACAAAAAAATCATAATATTTATTGAAGATATAATTGCAAAGGGAAGGGAAAAAAGAGAAGCACATGCATTTAACAGATACGTCCCTAAAGTTAGTGTGAGTTCCCAGTCAAAATCAAGTTATCCTTTAGAAGTAAATTTTAATAAAGATTTACTTTTCAGAAACATCTATATTAATTATCTAATGGAACAGCTTTATTCCAGCTTCTCACTTGTGCTTCATTTTGCACTCAGTCCTGGCACGAGGATCAAAGAGGTCCCCCATACCTAGCTGCCCAGAGCAAACCAAGTCCACCCCAACAAAAGATACTTTATTTGGGCTTGCTTTATTCTATTCTGTAGAGCCATTCACAAATCTTGTAGTTCATTGTGGCCACTGTCAGGTAGACAGACTGTCACTCACTGATTTTCTACAGTTGGACACACTCGACTAGCTATCAAAATCACATCCGAAGGGAGTTCCTACCCCTTATCCTTGTGCCCTTCTCCAACGCCTGCTGTAGCTTCTCCTCCCACCAAAAAACAAGTTAAAGGGCACAGTTGCACTCTGCTAAAGAGGGTGAAACAGAGGCATTCAGGATACTACCTCTGGCATAAGCAATGTAGTTAAAAAGGGTCACAACAGGCCAAAGAGAAAATTGTCTCCTTGTTAGATGCAGCACCATAAGGGGTCTTCTGTCACATGATTGCCCTGCCCTGCCCGCCATGAATTCAACTGGGATAAATATAAACAAACAGGCAAAAATACAAATAAACAATAGGGAAAGGGTGAAAGAAAACAGAAAGACAAATTTTTAAATCTATGCACACCATGCCTGGCCATATTAATGCACAATGCCGTACTACAAGCACATGAATTTTACAGCTTGGAAAATTTCAAAGCCCAAATTCATCATGGAGAAGAATGTGGCTTACACATCTTCCTAAACTGCACATCTCAGATGAAAGGATAGTTTTTGAGCCTGCTACTGCTGGAGTTTTTGCAGTACTTGGCAGGCAGGTAGTTTTGGGGCTCTTCATCTTCTTGACTTGCTTATTCTGAGCAGAGATGTTCTATGTATTGATTTGTTTTGTTTTCTACACAATGCAAAATTCATGTGTTTACTACAGATCTAAAAGTTTGAAACCCTGTGCACTTTAGCCTGATCACACAACAGTCACAAAAATAATCAGAGAAATGGAATTTGCCTAAGTTATTGATCACGCAACTTAAAATTACATTACTCATTTGTCCCCTTTAATGAGGACACAATGTCAATTTTTCATGTAGACATCAACAGGTGAAATAAGATTCTATTTTTAAATTCAGTATTTTATAAATCAATTAAAGGATTTTCATTAAGTATATTTTAAGCACTGTAACATGACACCCTTTATATTTTTTCACAAATTCTCCCAGATAGCAGGCCTTTCCTGACAGTAGAATTAAAATAATTAAGTAATAACTAAACTAAGATTATCTCCCCCCTTCTATTATGGGAAAGCCTAAGTCTTTCTCTTTGGAAAGTAATATCTTTTTGGACTGTTTTTGCTTACATGATATGGTATATCTCCCTTTCCCTTGTACTTCTGCATCCTAAATTTCAAGAAGAAAATAAATGGCACCAGAAAGAAGATTTGAGAGTAACATATAAAAATCAACATAGAAAACCAAAATTTCTGATGAAATATAGCCAACTACAACCTCTCTCATTCAGCCTTTATCTGAACATTTTCTACTGAAAATAAATACTCAGCTGTAAATAACATTAGTGTAAACAGTATGGCTTTTAACTTCAATTAATTAAAAAAGAAGTAATTTTTGTGGGTGTAGCTACGCCATTCAACTTCAGTGCAATCAGAAAATGAAAAAAAAGGTGGAGCACTAAGGCAGTGAATTTGAGAAGCGTGCAAGCCAATGCAAACCTCAGAACACAAGACCACTAATATCTTAAAAAAGGCCTTTAGCAACATTTAGTAGCAGATAAGATATAGTCTTTGGCATAAGTATTAACACAGACAAAAATCACATTCATTAAAAAACATTGTTTAAAATTAAATTCCTGTTCAGAAACACATTTGCATGCAGGAATGTGTTTCTTTTTTCACCATATACAGTCCTGCAAGCTAGAAAATATTAAATGTGTTATTACTATGTATTACTTTCCTATTTGTTAAATCAGTGTCACTAAAAATACCAATTTCAGCCATGATGAGTTTACATCATTATTAAAACATAGTGACCTATGACTTAAGTAGCAATCATCTAGGAGGGTTTCTAAATCTTGCCACGCCCAGTGGTATTAAGTGGTATGCAAACATTAGGCAATGTAGTAGTTTTCAACATAATAACAGTAGTTTTCAATGTAATAGTTTTCTCCTGTGTGACCAGTATGCACAGAAAGAGAAACCACTCTATAAAAAGTTCTTTCATGATAAAAAGCTAAGCTTTAAGGACACTACCCCCTCATCCCTATCAATCTTCACCCATCAGTGTACCAGTGATAAGACCTTATAATTATGGCAGACACTGACAAATGGGACTCCCAGCCTCTAATCTACAAAATTACAGTTTCTCTCTCAGACTAAAGCACCCGATTAACATCTCTTCCCCTCACGTGGTAATGCTTCAAGGTAAGTAAAATTTAATCTACTCTAACTCCTACCATTATGCAGGTTGCTGCTTCTGGAGGTTGAGGATTGTGATGATGAAAGGAAAAGCAGGCATACTAAGTCAAGAGTTGGAAAGAATCATGAACCTCAGTTACAATACATATACTACTAAGAGAGAACAAGGTAGCAGGGCCTTTTCCATTGTAATACATGAGCCAGAAATGGGGCAGTATGTTCTCTCCTACAGGAAGTTCATGGGGCTAAGCTTAAAAAAAAGAACCTCAAAGTACTTGAGGTAAATTTCAAACAGTTTGAAATCTCCCCTGCCTGGCACATGAGAAATGAGCTGAAACCATTCAGATCTGCATATTAATCCATCAGGGTAGGACACGATATGTGACAAATGAGGTCAGAGCCAGACAGATATCTTTTGACCTATGTAACTATCTTTTCGGACTGTGAGCAAGGATTTAAAAGAGATCGTTTTCCTATGTTTGATCAACCTGAATTTTCAAGTTCAGGTTTCTGTTTGGATGGTTGGTAGCAAGACCAGAATTAATTCCTTGGGGAAACGCAACTCAAAGCACTCTGTTCTTAAACTGTGGTTAAAACAGACACAGCAATGTCCATTCATCTTTCTGAAAGACGTATGCTCTGTTTCCCATCTTTACTGTGAGAAGGGTACATCTATGTCACTATTGCAACACTGTAGGTGCAACAGCAGGATGAGGTCATGACAACCAATCAGAAGTCACTAGTGAAGCGTTAAAGTAAACATAGCTGTTGGAGATGCAGCTCAGCTTGAAAAATGCCCCCTCCATTATTTGAGCAATTTTCTCAAGACGTGACCTGTGACTGAAACGCCTGAAATGTCAGTTGATTCTGCTTTCTGTTTCCACCCAATGTACATTTTGGCAACTGCACCCTGCTAACACTGTGATATTTCCATCCCAGATATACCTCAGCCGCCTGAATTCCAGCACTGTGTCCAAGTGCATAAAAATGCCATGCCTCTGCCAAACACACTTTGTCCTGCTAAGTTCCAAACTTAAAACAGCTCATCAGGTTAGGCAGGAAAAGAAAACGTACCACAAAAAGATTTTAGAGGACCACCTGTTGTCTATTATTTTTACATAGCACTTACTCATAAATCATAACACAGGGTAATTAATCAAGCTGTCAAAGAGAAGGTCAAAGGTTATGTGGGCGAGTCAGAAGGTCATGCATGGGCTGATAGAGGTCAGGGTCACACTGCATTCCTCATTATCAAGTTGGGATGAGAGACGGCCCAAGCAAACAAAAGTGAAAGCAGATGGAGAACTGAGTAGATAAAAAAGAGGAGAAAATTTCACAAACAAAAAGAAGTGGAAGAATGTGAGTTACCTTCAAACAAGGAGGAGAACAGAGCAGAAATACACTGAGATGTTTTCAAAAGACAGCACATAATACAAAGAAACTACAGTTTGATTATTTATATACATTTACCACAACTTTCCATCCACTTTTTTTGCAAATACTAAAGCAATGCCACAAAAAGTTCATGGTAGTTTTGATTACATTGCACATCTGAAGTCAATATTTTCAAGGTAAATTAGACAAAAGGAGCTTATTACTGTGATTAATGCAGATGGATATGTAAAATTGCTTCTAAATGCTTAAGTTTATTCCTTTTTACAGCTACAACCAACAGATGATCAATAAAAAAGTTATAACCTGCCTGAATGATGTATAAAGAACTGTACATTCATATACACAAATCTTTAAATACACAAAGCGTAATAGAAGTCTTTCTAGATGACACAGCAGTTATAAAATATTCTGTCATTACACTGACCTGAATTAGATGCAGAATACTGTACAAAATTAGCTGTCACCCTTTCCTCAAAATCTTTGTTAATCTCATTTTGAATGTTTGCAGCTTTATCAACACATGCATCAATGTCAGCTCCTTGGTTACTGAACCGCTGTACTTGGAAGAAGATATAATTAAAATGTTTTGGCACAGAAAAGGTGAAATTGTATCTTTTCCTGGTCCCTGAGGAGTCTGTAAAACATGTAGGATATATTGACAAACATACACCCTTGTCTAGAGCCCTGACATCCCAGGTCACCCAGCTGCTATTTATTTCAAAACATTCACTTTACACTTACCCAAACTGCCACCTGCTGTGTAACTAACTTTTAATGGATACTGGAGCTATAGAAACAATAAACTCTCAATTTCCTCTCTGTTACTGCCTTCTATTTGAACACTGCATTGCATCCAAAGGTATTTGCCTGCAGAACTGTATTTATCTTGTTTCACAATCTTTATGCTGGAAATTATTAAACATGCCATGACTATGTCTTACTTTACTATTTGTTAATTTGGTGCTAGTGCAGCTATACTAAACAAATCAATGTTCAAGGCTACAAAAACCTACCAGAAAAGCTGATCCCGTATTTTTAGTTTACTGTTGAAAA
This sequence comes from Emberiza elegans, assembly GCA_024865655.1. NCBI lineage: Eukaryota > Metazoa > Chordata > Aves > Passeriformes > Fringillidae > Emberiza > Emberiza elegans. Next base: position 2,749,277 of record JALJVW010000201.1, read on the forward strand.
GTTTTGAAAAGAATTAATGTTTTACATCTCTATAATTAGTAACCCAAATATGTCTATGTGTTAGATCTGCAACCCTGTTTATGCTGTTTGTTCGCAAGGTCAAACTGAATAAGAACATCCATGAATTAAAAGGATTTTTACATCCTCAGTTGTTTATTGTATTCTTTATAGGGAACTTCCATGCCTTCACAAGCACTAGTTTCACTAGGATTTGGAGCAGAAAATTATTTCTAGCATTAATTTAATTCTGTGAATTAACAGAAAGAACAATGCTCATGTTCAACTGCTTCAAAACATTGTTTATTAAACATCTGACCCATCCCTTTCTCCCTGATGTGAGATTTGGGCTATTTGTAGAAATCACTGGAGACTGAATGGTAGTGAATCCACCCCAGCCATGCAGGCAGGATGCTGGGCTGTTCCCAACTGCCCAGGCTGTAAAACCAGATTCTGTTTTTTCTTCACTGAGTACAAGTATATTTGGGGTCCATACAATCTGTGAAAGAATGAACCCACCAGTTTGCCCTCAAGATATTCTACAGGAACCCCAACTGTAAGTGAAGTCTGTACTCCAGAAGTTCAACCTCTCCCCCCCACTGCCTTAAAAAGCTATTTTGAACTCTTTTCCAAAAAAAATTCAAATGTTCAGAGAGGTACAAGAAAGAAGAACTAAGATTTTAATGAAAATGTTATTTACATATGAACAGAAATTTTGAAAGCAATA